>CABEEJ010002485.1:23887-43905 GCA_901482245.1 Timema douglasi
CTCTTCTCACCTTACTTGGTTTAATATCCCTTAACTTCTCCTACAGGTTGCGTATTATTTGAACTTCCAGTTTTCATGAGGAATTGTATTTAAAAAAATGCAAACGTAATTTATTATGGACACATTTTACTACATTATTTTAATTTAAGAAGTATTGATGTAATTGAACAAAAATAGCAGATGAAGGTCATATCACTTGATGTATTAACACGTGGAAGAAGTTCTAATAATTTTTCTAGCTGTCGGGTAAGGCTTTTACTATGAAAATTGGACTGTACACTATAAATACTGCCCTTAATTTGGAGATGTGGGTGACGTGAGTTAAGATCAGTGTTTTAGCAGTTTTTTTAACAAAACCTTTTTCTTTGACAAAAAAAATAATTCTCCAGTAGAGTTTAATTTTCTTGACATGATGATATCAACAGTTGTTGAATATCTGTTATGAGCATAGCGGTATTATATGAGAAACGTTTTAAATGAAAAGAAAAGTAGTTATCAAGTTACAGGACACTCTTGACAGATATTAAACAACTGTCATCACCATCTGAGGAAGATTAAGCTTAGTTTCTATTGGATAATTATTTGATTTATTTTGACTAATATAATTTGATATGATAACTGTATATATACTGCCCTTAACTCACGTTACCTACATACCCACCTTAAACCTTGAGCTATTTAAGGGAATGAAAGGAAATAAATGCATTTGATAAATAGGTTCGTTTACCCTATTTTATTCGGGTGAATGCTGAAGTATTTCTTCCCTCAATCCACCCCACTCATATAGTTCAATTAGTTAATAATAATATAGTTAATTAGTTAATAAGTAAACTGGTTGTAAAGCGTACTAATTAAAATCTTGTAGTTATGCTTGGCTTACTTTAAGGGGGAACTAATTCAGCATTTGATGGTAAAATAAATTATTGGTAAGCACATGAAAATATATAACTAATTGTTATTTAAATCACATGGCATACCTAATATTGGAAAGGACTTTGTGAGGAGTGGAGGATGAAAGGTATAGATGATTCACAATAACTTTGACCTTTTCTGCCAGTTGATAAAAAACAACTAAAGAACAATTTTATTTGTATTCATTCACCTAGAAGATATAATATTTTGCTGCTTTGACAAGCAATGTAGAGTAAACTAAATTCAGGCGAAAAATCGCTCAAGTAAAGTTTTATGCTCATCCAGATCACAAAGTTTGTAGATAAGTCCAGTAACAGTTTGGACGTTTTGTGATTTTTGTGTGAGTCCACAGCTCATGAAATTAAATATATATATGTATGCATATCACTTATTTTTAGGACTGTCACATTAGTATCCATACAATAATCGATTAACGTAAATTGGATATATTGTAAATATTATTATTATTTAGCACCACGTCTTACTACCCGTTCGGGTTATACGCTTTAAGTACTAATTACGCTAATGGATTAGGAATTGGAGAAGGATGAATTAGAGGAAGTGAACCCGCATTTTTCGTGGAGGGAGAGTGGAAAACCACTTAGGAAAAACCACCCCCCTAGTTCACCCGACCGAGATTAGAACCCCGATCTCCCCGTCCTCAGCGGTTGAGCTCAACACGACTAGCGCGTTAGCCAACTACGCCACCGAGGCGGGTTGAAACTGTTATAAAAGGTAGAAGTTTATGGGAATTTATTACATCTTCATCGCATAATATATCTCCAACCATTGGGGTGTGTGTGCAATTTATTTCCTGTGAATTGTGTTTTGCAAAAAAAAAAAAAAGTAGGAAATCAATTATTATTCTCTCGCTCTCTGAAAGTGTGGTTCTTTGTTTTGCGTCTATTCGTAATTATCTGTCGGTGATGCAATTCGACTCATTCAGTTACCGCACAAATCACTTTCGACACTTGCGCTAAGAGCTAACTGACGATTGCACAAATAAACATAACATGAATGAGGTGTGACTAGTGCGTCCTTGAAACAAATTAAACAAGTCTTTCGTACTGGAGATTGCGGTCACTTAGAATATCTGTGTTTACTGAGTCTTGCTACCCATCTTAGCTCAACGCATTTTATTGCATCAACGGGGTAAGGATGATAAAGGTAGAATCTGGAGGAAATACAGCCGTATTTGTGTAGAGAATTATTAAATACTAGTGTTTCTTCGATTGTAATACACCATTTATTGTAGACCCACCCTAATTTTTCGTACCAACAACAGAAAATAAAAGATTTAATTCCAAGCAAATAAATAGTTACAAATAAACAAAACACGCTAAAATATTATAGATCTAATAAATATTATTTATTAGTAAAATCCCGGTGACCTGGCGGTCTAGGGGTAATGTGTCAGACTTCTATGCTGGCGGCCGGGGTTCAATCCTCGGTCCCGGCAAAGATTTATCTGATTACCAAACCCTTCCTTCACCTCTGACAAGACATCTTGTGAATGTGGGGAATGCCAGGCCTCCACCGTGGTTCGGATTCCACGTTAAACTGTAGGTCCTCCATTTCATCTCACAATCACCCTACCATTACACATTAGCGTAAGTGCGNCGGATTCCACGTTAAACTGTAGGTCCTTCATTTCATCTCACAATCACCCCACCATTACACATTAGCGTAAGTGTGTATAACCCGAACGGGTAGTAAGACGCGGTGCTGCTAATAATAATAATAATAATAATAATAATAATAGTAAAATCAATTTCTAACAATAAATTAGTACCTTATTTATCATTAAGTATGTGATTCATCACTTCCTTCTGAATAAATATCAGTCTAATTCTTCTGAGCAGTCTTTTATTTTCACTATCCTATACAATATCGTCTTCTGAACTATCGTGAGTATTGGTCGAAAAAGAACTGAGATTTTAAGATGTCATCGATTCTAAGATTCACCCCGATTTTAGATACGTTTAAATAGAAAAAAAAAAGTGTGTCTTAGAACTGAATAAATACGGTATTTATGAAAAATCGTCTTCAACACAATCAACCTGGAATCGAGCTCCAGTCAGCCTATCATTCGAAAATTAAACTCTATGCACCTAGCATTCAGCCTAAGTGTCCACACGTGTGGTTAATATTTCTTTTTGATTGAGGGTACTTATTATAATTTATAAACCTAGCTATTATATAACATGGCTTAAAAACTGGATTAACCCAAGAAAATAGGTCTATTATTAAACAATAATGATACTTTATTTAAAACATCAAACATAAAAACTCACAATATTATAAAAGTTATTGGTATGAATTTCACTAATAAAGTGAAAAAACAACATAAATACTAAATAATTATTTTATTTATTCACCCATATCGGTGGGCACTAGACTAGACTAGACTAGACTAGACTAGTCTAGTCTAGTCTAGATGTTATGCTCGTCTAATCAGATTTGCCAGTGAAAGGAAGATCAAGGTTCGAATCTCTTTTGGGTGTATTGAGAATATTTTTTCTTAAATACTTTCCCACTCTCCTTCTACACAAATGCGGATAAATGTCCTCTAAATTCTACCTTTCACATTCCTAATACACTAGTGTAAGTATGTAGGTATCCCTGACGTTTAGCAAGGTGCAGATAGCTATTTTTTTTNTTTTGAAAATGTCCTATTTCCCAAGGTACCTATACTCCCATGACATATTTTCTCATCAAATAATACTTACAGCTATAATTTACTTGAAAGTTATTTTACTGTAAAGTTGGTAAGGTATAATGTCATTATTAATCTACCTAACGATCCATATAGAAGGCGTATCATCCGCCATGGTTTATAGGTAGACCATTACTTTAATTTCAAATTAAAGAGAAAATACTGTTTTTGGGTCCATACACATTTCTTAATCTAATGCTATCTGCAAAGAGTTATTAGTTTTTTTTAAAGAAATATGAACAAATCTATCTTTGAAATATGATGGTGTTTATTTAACATATTATGTTAATACATTTTTTTACCCATTTTACCCATTATATTTTGTCTGTCCTTTTTTCAGAATATTTCCCCAATATTGTAAAATATGAAGACGAGAATAGTTTGTCTACCTCAAAATGTCACAGCTTAATTAATTATTTATCTGTTGTTTAAGTTTAGTACTTTTTAGTTTTCGATTTAACCAAAGGTTCTGAAGTTACTCTATAAAATATAAGTAAGTTTTATTTTTTATGTTTTTTCCTAGAGAATTATGAGTATTTTTTTTATTATTATATTCCAATCCTTTGTTTTGAGAAAAGCACTTTTTCTACCACATCTTACCTCCATTTGAACTATAAATAGGTACATATATATGCCTATATTTATTTATATGTATATATTTATATTGATGTAGCCTATATATTAATATATATATGTATGTATATATATATATATATATATGAATTACTCTAATATGATAGGGGAATGAAGATAAAATTTGGAAATAGGTGTACCAATATTTGCATGAGGATAGGATGGGAAATATTATAAGTAAAGCCATCCTTAGTAGACCTATCCAGGATTTGAACCTCTACCATCTATTTTACTAAATTTGATTGACATATAGACAAAGTATCCACCGGCGCCGTATCAACATATTTAAAGATACCAAAGAAAATCCATAAAACCTCTAGAATAAATTAGTAACTTATATTATTTTAAATCCCTTTGAATATAACGCAGTATTCAAGAAAAATAATTACTAGTACCAAATTTAATTAGAATAAATTGACAGCAAGTAAAAGTTTTATTACGGTCTTTAAGATTTTTTTTATAAATATTAGCCAGACTTAATTTCTAGTCCTATATAGTACTATCCAGAAAATGAATCACCTTGCCCCACATGTTGGAAGATAATAATTTGAAAAATATAATTTTTAATTATTAATTCCCTTAATTCCCGATGTGTACCATAGGGCTGCAATGAAGCAACGGCT
Organism: Timema douglasi; assembly: GCA_901482245.1. Classification (NCBI taxonomy): domain Eukaryota; kingdom Metazoa; phylum Arthropoda; class Insecta; order Phasmatodea; family Timematidae; genus Timema; species Timema douglasi. The sequence continues at coordinate 28,772 of CABEEJ010002485.1, forward strand.
TTGCCTTGTTGCAGTTTCTTTGAATCGTTAATTTCAGGTGGAACAGGTTTACAGCCTACCCATCCAATGGATTTCTACGATTGAGCGAGAAAGAGCCTACCAATTTTACTGGAAAATTACTTTCACATACCTTCCAGGGTTCTTTTACATGCCACAGTCGGCATAAAACGGATGGTTTACTTCCTCTCTGAAGGACTATATTTTACGTTTTTTTTATTGCTCAGTAAAAATCTGTTAACCTCGGCTGTATTTGAGCCCTTAAACATCGACTCGTGAGGCGAGCACTTTACCCCAAGACCACCGAGGTCAACTAACACAAANTTATAATAACGTTGATGGTTTTCAGTCCATAATGCAATACATTAATTACGATATATTAATTTCCAATGGAATTTTGGTAAAACAAATGAGCAAAGTTAATATGCGGTTGCATTAAAATTGTTTGTACTAAAAAAAATGTAAAAACTCGAGTCCTGCATATCGTTAATTATTTTTAGAACAAAAAAAAATAATGTTCCCAGAAACAACTTGTATCGCTATTTGTTGGTGAAGTAACGTGAATATATTATGTGACTGAAAAATCGATAATTCATTTTGATAATTTTTGAATGAATATTAGTGTTAATTTTTTTTAAAGTAGACCTAGATGGTAGGTAAGTGGTCTGTTTTTTTTTGCTCATACCGTTTGGAGAGTTAACCTATTAAATTGTGGTGGATTACTATTATTAATTTAACAAATTTGGCATTTGTTTTTTTGTATAAACGTAGTATAGACATTTATAGCAGTACGAAAATCAGGTAATAAAAATATATCCAGCTGCATTGATGCTATAATAGGATATATAGACGAAAAAACGTTCAGAACATTTTTGAGGCCAACATTTTAATAATTCCATTCAGTATACACTTTATAAAATATATAGTCGGAGCTACGTATGTTACCTTGCGACAAAGCACCCTTTACAGTTATTATTTCACATATTTGTTAGCCTGCAACCAAATAAACTTATGCCATATGCACATTTAAGAATGTTGTCAGTAATAATTTATTAATACTCATATTTATACTTAAAACACAGTTCTGTGATATTAAGAAGAAAACAAATAGTTTTTGCAAAGATTTAAAATCTGCACGCTTTACGACACTTTGTATTTATGAAATTAAGTCCTTGGTAACGCCAACATCCTTTTTTGCTTCTCCATACAAATTAATTTTATATGAGTATATTTTAATTTATCTTGTTTACCACTATAGGGAAATGCATTGTTACACAGTGCGTATATTTCATGTTCCGTTGTTTTACTTAGAAAAATTTCTTTGAATAAATCTAAAATAATAATTGAAGTGATTTTGATTTAAAAATTGTTTGAGATATAAAAAATTCGAATGATGAAATAAAATAACAATATACGATAGAATCGTAAGGGGTGATATGCTGCCTTAACTTCACAACCAAAACCATAACATATTGAGCTTATTTTTATAATTTAGCAATTACGCTTTCTTCTTGATCCTTACTCCGTTAGTGTAACTATCTTATGTGCGTGTAACCTGGACAGGAAGTAAGATGTGGTGATAAAAAAAATTACTCTTCCTAGCCACTCACTCCTAGTAAAGCAGGCATACCAAACTTGCGGCTAACGAACATGATGAACTAACATAGAATGCGGTTCAGTTATTTAAATAAATAATAAGGAATCTTATACTTTATTTTATATTTGATTAATCAAATTCATGGTCTTTAAAGATTTGCAATTTATTTAAAAAAATCTTTATCATTAACTACAAACATTTATAGATATAAATAAAATATTATAATTACTATTTTATTTAATCGTACCTCTCTTTTTACATTAAAAAGGTAACCAACTTGGAGTTATTTTTTCCTCAGATACTGACAATATTTTTTGAAATGAGTCCTCTTAAGTATTTACATTTTTTAATTTGGTCCTTATAGCGTATAGCCCGAACGGGTAGTAAGACGCGGTACTAAAATTATTTTTTTGTCCTTATGATCAAACGAGCTGGACAAGACTGCAGTGAAGTATAAGTGAGCCATAAGTTTATTTCATAATAGTGTGTATTTATCATCTCGATTCAACAACAACAAAAAAACAACCTACATCTTAGTTAACGATCGTAATCAATATTAATCTTCTCCTTGAAAATATATAATTTTCTCCTTTGCTTCACTTGTGGATGAAATATTTATCTCTGAAATGATAGTTACGGTGTTAACTCAAGGGTGACAGGGTTGACCTCCTCCCTATGACACGCATAACGTTGTAAGGTGTGTGACGTCAACTCCGCTCGACTCGGCCACTGAGCCAGTGTAGTCTGGTCTTCACTTTCACTGTAGGGGCGAGCGAGCTGCCGTGACCGACACGCAGGTGTGCGCGCGCACTGTACTCCCACGTCAACTGGGGCCAGTGAAATACATATTCGTCAAAAGTCTTCTAGCATGGAGGGGAGGTTTTATTTTTGTGTGTGCACCGTCATACTACCCGTACGAACTATCCGTTTATTGACAACGATGTAGTAGGAAAGAGAAAGATATGATTTTTAGAGGAAAACATTTAGAAAAATTCATAGCTCGATACATACAGCCGGGATTCGAGCCCCAACTACCTTGTCACCGGTAATACAGAACAGATTAAGTGATACCTTAGCCCACATGTGATTCGATACGGGTGAGAGAAAATTATAGCGTTTTGTACACTTGCCTTAAAATTAGCTAATTAGGAAATCTCAAGCTTTCAACATATAATCAGCTAACTTTAATAATACTGTCCCGAACGGGTAGTATGCCGCAGTGCTAAAATGAATGTATATTATTATCCTATTTTGATGACTATTATATAATTTAACCCTCTAAACTAGGCAGGACATTATTATGTGAATTAAAATTTACCCGCCTTGGTGGCATAGTTGGCTAACGCGCTTGTCGTGTTGAGCTCTACTGCTGAGGACGGAAAGATCGAGGTTCGAATCTCGATCGGGTGAATTGGGGTTGTTTTTCCTAAATGGTTTTCCACTCTTCTTCCACGCAAATGCGGGTTCACTTCCTCTAATTCAACCTTCGCAATTCCTAATCCATTAGAGTAATTAGTACTTGAAGCGTATAGCCCGAACGGGTAGTAAGACGCAGTGCTAAATATTATTATTAATTAAAATTTAACAATAAAATTTATAAACTATCAACATTCACTTAATCAAATTCGGTGCTTTTGGGGTAAGTTACTCGCCCCATGACCCTACGATCGTGGGTTCAAATCCAGCCGATTTCAACCAATTTTTCTTGAGCCATAGAAATCCGTAGCAAAACTTCCTTTGGAAGTGAAAGTAAAGCCATCGGTTCCATGTCAATCGTGGCGTGTAGAGGCACCTTGGAAAGTATGTGAAAATACCTTTCCTGGCAAAATTGCTAGGTCCTATCGCTCTCGCTCATAGGAATTTTCATGTCCTGACACACCCAGTTGATTCAGAAGGTTCACGTAAAATACCTCAAATAAATAAGTATCATAGAAAGAGGCTGTAGAATCACAATTCATAAAAAAATTGGAGGAAACTCTCCCAGTGGGAGATCGAATTCTGGTCTCTCAAGAAGAAAAAGTACGTTGGCATAAATCTAGCTTTACCAACTTCTTTAACTAAATCTATAAATTTATCAGCTCAGCATATTAGCGATTTTATTTAAAATCGACGCCAGCCTAGCTAGCGTAGTTGGTTAATGCGCTAGCTTAGTGCTGAGCTAAACTGCCAAGGATGGGGAATCATGGTTCGAATCTCGCTGGGGTGACCTGGTGGTGGTTTTTCCTAAATGGTTTTCCACTCTTCCTCCATGAAAATGCGGATCCACTTCCTGTGTATTCAATCTTCCCAATTCCTAACCCATTAGCGTAGTTAGTTCTTAGGCGTATAACCCGAACGGTTAGTAAGACGCGGTGTTAATAATATCAAATCAAATAATCAAAACAAAAAACATATGCACGAAATTGGAACAAAAATAAAGTTGAATGTTTTAGTAAGTAAATATTTGAGGGTGTAGAATCTTATCCTTGTAAAAAAAGGTTAACTTTACGATTCTTTACCAATTGAATGTAATCCTTCTGATGTAAAAGCACACAGAATCCGCTATAAGGAAAGCATGCGTTTAATGTTGGCGCCCATATGATAATTTGTACAGTTATCTACGAACTTGAAACGGGAGTGTGCTTAGTGCAATAACTTACTAACGTGCTAATAATTACCGAACATTGTCGTTGAATACTTAACATTGCTTACAAACTAAAATAACTGGCGGGGAAAATAAACAGTTTTTAGTTTTCAGCAGTGCAACAAAACTAGTTTGTGGCTGTTTAATGCACATGAAACTAAACTAATTTTTACTATTTATATTTTGGTAACTCGCCTTTAAGCTTTCGAATACTAGGTTCTTGTATTTCCCACACTTTGTACAAACTTACATGCCTTGGAAGAGCAAATGAATTACTACCCGTTCAGGCTCTACACATATACAGGTGTACCGTAACATGTGGGGCTCATTTCAGCGGTGAATAGACGAAACAAAAACAATTAAAACATTAATATAAACAATGTCTCATTTGACCTTATTTCCAAGTTATAGTCATGTTTGTAGTCCAGTATTGTGGAACTTCTTAACTTTATAGGAAGTGCTCAAAATTGCCACCTTTGACCTAAATGCAAGCCTGCAGTCCTCGTATCATAGAATGAAGCACTTTTTTTTTCTCCAAAAATACCAGTTTTTTTAATAACCAGGAATAATCCATATAACATAGAATACATGGAGCCTACCTAGTGTGTGCCGAATATTCTCTCCTAATTCATCCTGAATTCACCGTACCCCGGGGTCTGAGTAGCCTGATGGAGGATGGGTTGAACCCTAGGGAAGACCACCGGGCCTATCCCGGAGATTTTTCGGGTTTATCTCACTACTGTGAATCTTGCCATGCTCAACTTGAACTCGTAATTTCATATCCATAAAATAGATATTCTTGAGTTTAAAACCTCACAATTTATGTTGAGTCTTTTAATTTCGTATTAAGAAAAGAATTACGAACTTCCGATTTCAAAAATTGTGAATTGAGTTTAACTTTAAAGCTGTGTGAACGCACCATTCAGCCATTTAAACAATATAATAACAAAGTTGTTGTCTTCGTCAGTTTCGTTTTATCTCGGTTTTATTTTTTGCTGGTTGAGTTTAGCTCGATAAAGTCGAAATAAAGATGGATAAAAAGAAAATAAGCAAAGAGTAAAAGCAGCTTATACTTAAATTCGTGCCATACTTTATTATTCTATGATTCACTAAATGATTATATAAAAAGTTATTACTTGTATAACTTATTACATCATGTATGATCTTCGCGTTCACGAAATATACGTGACATTCTATTAAATTTTATTTTCGAATTCTTCAAGCTCTCTTATTATCAAATAGTCCATCCATGCTTCCTTCATTTTACAATTTGTCAGACAGCAAATGCTTTCGACCTATCTGTTGTGAGATTGACGATTCCGAGAGGTGGAAACGCAGTGAGATCTTTCCGAATGAAAAAATCTCAATCCGTAACGAGAGATTTTTCAAGACTAGTTGAATAGAAAAAGTTTCAAAATTGTGTCACGTGAACGCCTGATCTCGCAATGGAATAAACTCGAAACATCTCGGGGATAGGCCCGCAGGTCAGACGAGAGACAAAAAGAAACTGTTCAGACTTCAGGGCCAAAACCAACAAGCTTGGAACAGGTTCTGGTCGATTGGCTCCCAGCTTGCTGGATTGCTAGGAGTGTGAGGGTTGGTGATTATGAGCCACCCATAACCTCAGTTAGGGAAAACTACCGTCAAGAGAATATCTATCCGAGGACCTGTAAATGGCAGCCCTGCTACTCAGGTGTAGGCCGCGATAGGCCTAGTAAGCCGGTGGCCGAAAGTGACTATGGTATATTCGTACATACAGTTTAATGGAATCACTTGGCTGTAACTTGGAAACAAGCTCAAATGGGGCAAATATTTATATTAACTTTTTTCGTTGTTTTTGTGTCTTCTGTCCACTTTTGATGTGAGTACCACATGTATCGGTACTTCCTGTAATTATTTAAATCAAAGTCTTACTACCAATCCAGGCTATCTGAATATTTGTACTAATCGGCCGGGGACGAAGAAGATGTAATTTAGAGGAAATGTATACGCATTTTCTTGTTGGTAGTGTGGTAAACTCTTTAAAATGAACCACCCTGATAGTACACCATTCCGGAATTCTAACTAATACTTCCCGTATACCATGTGAGATCCAGTCTATCGCGAAATTGACGCCTAGCAGCCCACCATGCTATCCTAGATGCGGGTGTGTCAGATATAAGCTTGTGTTTAGAAAGTGTACGTCAATTAGGGGCACTAATAGAGAGGGAGAGTGGTTTCAGCATTGTAATTTCTTGTAGAATAAATAATTTAAGTAGTCATTCCTTATCATCTCCCACAGCTTTTTTTTTATCTTGTAGCAAAGTTCATCGACACTAGCCCTCACTACCTGTCAAGATGGTTGAATCGGTCAACGAGAAAGTACCAGACGCTGTCAGGCCACATGCTCTAAAATACAATGGTCCTTGTCTTTTTCTGGAACTATTTCTATACTCAGCATAAGCTTTTACTCCCTTTCGCCCTTCGTCTACAACCACTTTATTATGTCAATGAGAAAGAGGGGAAAGAAAAATACCAAACTTTTTATCTCAAGGTAAGAAAGAGGAAGTCTCTCTGTTAGTTCTAAATATATTAAAATTTTCTGTTGCACACCTATACAAATTCTCTATATGTTAGAGGAAGGCTCAATCTAGAGCCATTTTTCATCGCGTCTAGTCTCATAGCTTCACAAATATAATTAAAGTGTAGCTTAAAATGATGTAATGTCAAATTTTCATAACTTTTAGTCTGTTAATAAAACTCAAAATATAGAGTATATATGTAAAAAGAGCACTGTTGGAATCTTTCCAACCTTATTATGGCAAAATAATATTTTGAAATAACTCGTCATGGACGTAAATATTGCTTTCAATCAACATGAGACCGACGTATTTACTTCCTCTTTAAATAATTTGTGTTACGGAATTCTATCGCTCAGGGAAAATCTGTTTACCTCGGTTGGGCTTGAACTCGCGAACCCTTTACCGCAAGACCAGTGAGGTCGACACCTCTAAACTATCTTCTACACTACTATCTTCAGTGGACGAATGGTCTAAGACATCACTCTCGTGTTAGACCGGCCTGTGGGAAAAGGGAAAAGGGAAGATTGGGGTTCTTATCCCTGTCGGGTCTATTGAGGGTAATTTTTCCCAAATGGTTTCTCACTTTAATTCCATACATATGCGGGCATATAACCTCTAAAATGCCTACTTTCTCATCCCTACTCCATTAGGGTGATTATTAAAAAACAAATACCACCCTTTGTAAAACTCATTGACTAGGTTTCAATAGATATACACTAGTTATATCATAGGAAGTATATAAATCAACGCATACATAGTATTAGTTTATATATTTAGCACCACATCTTACAACCCGTTCGGGTTATACGCTTTAATTACTAATTACGCTAATGGATTAGGAATTGGGAAGGTTGAATTAGAGGAAGTGAACCCGCATTTGCGTGGAGAGAGAGGAAAACCATTTAGGAAAAAACACCCCCAGTTCAGCCGACCGAGATTCGAACCTCGATCTCCCCGTACTCAGCAGTCGAGCTCAACACGACAAGCGCGTTAGCCAACTACGCCACCGAGGCGGGTTAGTATTAGTTAAATGGGGACAATCGATGAGAACATGTCACAGATATAGTTTTTAACAAAGTCTGCTTAGCTTGGAAACACGACACGATACTGCGATGATTGTGTGGTCACACCATATGCAGAGTCAAGACTCGGAATAGAATGGATTTTCGGTGATGGGGAGGCTTAGGTTCGAATCTGAAGGATGTACTGGGGGTAGTTTCCCCATCAATATTTACGCTAATATGTGGGGTAGGAATGAGAACTTCCTTTCAATCGTTCTCTCTCATCCTAATCCACTAATTTAATACGTCGAAAACCATAGTGAGGGGAGTATTTATTTAAAAAAACTAAATAAAAATTATGACTGGAGAATTGCCTTATATGATTAAAGAATATTTTAATTTTGTGTATTATACAATCAACATGATAATTAGTTTTCTAAATTTATTTTATTTTATTATCATCGCATCTTACTATCTGTTCAGATAATAAACATTTATGATAATTACTCTATTGGGGTAGGGTTTAGGTGTGCTTCACATCTAATTTCACCATCAGCAGGTCATTTTTAACAAGAGAATGACGCTTAGACTATTCGACCTCGGAGACGTCTGATAACTAATTAGTTACTATATCATTTCTAGTATAAAGTCAATATTTATGAATAAAATTAAGTCTTTTGTATCAAAGCGCACAGCGCGAACCGGTAGTAGGACGCGATGCTAAAACTATATTATATAATGTGCAGTTTTTAAATTAAAAATCCAATTAATGTTATCAAACTAAAATAATACTAATTAGAACATTTAAACCCCGTCTCCTTAAATTAATCAAAATTGTTATTAGAATTAAATTTAAAAAATCCTAAAGAGTGCTATATTTAAAGAATAAACATGTTCCTTTTTAATTATTGAGAACTGATTTCAAGTGACTCAAACAGTTTCAGCAATGCAGGTCAGCATTGAACCTTGGCCTAATGAATCATACTCAATTTAATTAACCAGAATACCAAGCTTTACCAGTAAGAACCAAATAAGTCAACCTTGGAGATATTACACTGTTGTTCCCAATGAGCTAATTTAACTTTCTAGTAGTTTCCAGATTATTATTCAGTAATGACGGCAAAACATTCACACACTAGTTCAGCTCAGGACAACCTTCCTCCCATCTCACTAGACAGAAGTTTTCCATAAAAAAAAGAAGAGTTCACTTTACTTTTTTTTTTCCCCTCCCTAACAACTTTGTATCAGAAACTTACACATTCGGTTGCGAATTTTCACATTAATGACGCTATAATTGTTTGTTACTTTTCCTTTACAGCTTACCATGTGAAATAAAAAAAAGTACCTTTCAGTTAATTGGAAATAATTACTGTATTCTTGGTGAGAAAGAAACATCAGGCAAGTCATGTAAACAATAACAAGAGCATGAAATCGTATGAAACTCAAGGAACAATGAAAACTGCAAAATATTGTTTTCTGGAAGGAGGTGATTACTAAGCAAGTGGTTTGCTCGGTGCAGTGTCATTATTAATGAACAGAAGGCGGTATAAGATGTTTAGGAGGGGAGGGGCGAGGCATTTAAAACGTCAGCCTTGACACACAATGACTGGGTTTTGTAGAAAGTGATTACATTTTTTTTCTTTTGTGGATGTGCTAGATTTGTATGCTTAGGATAAAGTTTTTTTATATGAAGGTCAAGTAATCAATGAAAGATTAGCTTACTTTAGGAACTAGGCTCATAACTATTTGATAAGACTGGTGACCTGGCGGTCTAGGGGTAAGGTGTCAGACTTCTATGCTGGCGGCCGGGGTTCAATCCTTGGTCCCGGCATAGATTTATCTGATTACCAAACCCTTCCTTCACCTCTGACAAGACATCTTGTGAATGTGAGGAATGCCAGGCCTCCACCGTGGTTCGGATTCCACGTTAAACTGTAGGTCCTTCATTTCATCTCACAATCACCCTACCTTTTCACATTAGCGTAAGTGCGTATAACCCGAACGGGTAGTAAGACGTGGTGCTAATAATAATAATAATAATAATAATAAGATTTGATAAGAAATTAAATATAAATATGTTTATAATATTTTTTCTAGTAATGACGATATTAGAGTATAAACTAGAAAAAGAATAGTCAGGTAATACATATTATTACTCGGTAAGTAAGTTGTTAATCTGTTGCCTGCTTTCAAGGAATAACTCAGAATATACAAAATCATCATTTTAACTGTTGTTCTCTATGGGTGTAAAACATGGTATCTTACCTTACACGACGAATTTTTTTTAGGACGTTTTAAAACAGTGCTTAGGATGATATTTAGCCCGAAAAGGAATTAATATATTGGGAAGTGGAAGAGGCTACATAATGATGAGCTGTGTACCCTGTACTCATCATATCAGAGTATTGACGGGCAAACTCAATGATAAGAGACCATCGGGAAGATCTAGATGCCGATGGGAGGTCAACATTAGAATGGAACTGAATTAAATAAGGTGTAATGAGGTGGACTGGATAGAACCAGCTCAAGATAGGGATAGGTGGCCTCCTTTTTTTCTGTGAGTTAATGAACTTTCGAGCTCATAATACTATAGAGTAAGTAATATAATAGTTTTTTTTATCACCATTTCTAACTACCCGTTTGGTTTATACGCTTATATACTGATTACTCTAATGGTTTTTGGAAGATGATAATGGTTATATTTATAGGGAGTGTACCCACATTTGCGTGGAGGAAAGGTGGTAAAACCACCCTCAGTACACCCAAACTAGATTCTAACCACGATATCCCCACTTTCAACAGTCTAGTCCATTGTGAGAGCAGAGCCTCAGACCATGCAGGCACCGAAGTGGGTAATATAGTTATTAAGGCTTCTTGAATTGCAATCCAGATCGTCTTGTAGTTGCAGTAAATAATGAATAGCATGTCTTTCATATGGTAAGCTAAGGTGGTGTGGAATAGAAATCAAGCTAAGCTCCATGTTTTAGAGTTTTTAAATGAAAACTTTTTAGTAAATAAAAGAAAATATTGCCTAATTGGACATGTTAATTTTAATTTTCTACCCATTGTAATTTAAACAGCTCTTTAATATTTTTCATGGGCATCACAAAATTTGAACACGATTTTCTTAAATCTTTATTTAAAAAGTTTATGTTCTAATGCTTATTTGCTCACGACAAATATTCAAGAACTGTTGATATTACAATGTGTAGAAAACTAAACTACTGTAAATGAAGTAATATTTTATTTATTTCTACAATGAGTTTTTGTTGATAAAACTCCAAACATAATTAATACAATATAAAAATACTAAAATATGTAAACATATGAAGACAAAGAAACAAAACAAGCTATGGACAGAAGTATTAAAGCTAATATAAAAAGGAACAAGTCAAAAAAAGTTTAAAAAACAGTGAAAAATATCTCCCTGGGTTGTAGGTATGTTACGAATCTCTTAAAAGTGAGCGTGAACGGTTAATTAAATACAGATTAAATGTATTTTAATTAAATCAAGCAAATGAAATGTGCATTCATTTTTTAATTAAGAGTAATATACCTTTCTCCTTTGAGTTCACATTTGGTTTGTCTACCAGCGGAATTGTTTAATTTAGTTAATATTATTAATTTTTTAAATTTTTTGTTTTAATTTGTCAGAAATTTCACCTACATTTGGTGAAAACCATGATAAAAATATAAAACAACTTAATACATAATCTGGGATTTTTAAACGTCTGGAACTTTAGTCAGTGGACTTCATGTACCACCATTAAGACCAATATTAGATCGTGTGTTAAACTTAGGGTTACTCATTACAGCAAACAGGGTCTGAGAAAATCTTTAAGGGATGTGTACAGATGAGATATGAACATGTGTTCTTTGGGGGCTTATCAAATGGTGCTCAGAAAAAAATTAGTACCTTAGTACTTTGGACCATGGACTGTTTCTAATTCTTAATAAAAAACTAAGTGAAAAATAATTTCACAACTAAGTATGATAAAAATAAAAACATTTTATTCAACGAAACATGTGAATAGTATATATTTTGTGTCAAAATTATAAACAATGGATATTAAGACATACCTTCGTACCATTTTTGATAATATTTTTGTTGAAATTGTTAAATAAAACAACTATGATTGTTATATATATAAATAAATTAAAATAAATTAAAATAAATTATCTGAGATTTTTACTATGGTTACTATGGTTTATTCATGGTCTATTCAACTCCAGAATCGGGATTTTGACTTCATAATATCAGACAGATACAGCTGCATGCAGTTCATAAATATTTATTTCCCGTAAAAATATACAGTATTGTAAATTATCTTACAGATAGTTTTTTTAAAACTTTTATCTATATATTAAAACAACATTTATAACCACACAGGCAATGCATGGCTGATTAAAACTTTTCATCAGTGAACATTCCTAAGAAGTTTTATGAGGTATTGTATTCAAATAGAAATATCTTTATATCTTTAATCTTTAACTAGAAAGCAGCTGATTTGTCTACATTGTAATTAGCGAGTTTTCCTTCTAATATAAATATTAAATACTCATTATTATATATGATATTAAATGGGTTAGCAAGCCGCTTAGAGGAACTCTAGGCCTATAAGTTACAAAGTTTTTTTATTGAATACATTTAAAAAAATAAAGGATTAAACTATTAATAGCTGAATTATATTTTTCCATTTTAAAATAAGACACAAGATTAAATTTTACAATATATGTAATCTGCATAGTTATCGTCATTTGAATAAAGCATTCTTATTTATTTAAAAAATATTTACGGTAACTTTGAGAATAGCTTAAAAATAAGTTAGAATACTAGGCCCATTTATTATAAGTTTAATATATTAAATTTATTATCAAATTATTACAATAATAAAAAATTATATTCTTGTCTGATAACAAAATATTTATATGTAGAATTTCAATGCGAAACTAACGAAACCAACTAATAATATAAAAATAAAATATTTTGCCTTTAATCTACGGACTCGTGGTTAAGCACTCGCGACGTTGTGTAGCAGTTTGCTATATGATGGTCTGTTTATTATATAGGTTGGTAATTGGTATGATTTCCATTTTTAACGTTATAAAGTTTACTGTAACCATGTAGTACTTCTACAAAGTCTTGCCAAACGGTTAGAAATTTAAGACTCATTAAGCTTTTTTCATGTTAAGTTTCACAAAATGTTGTCGATCAGAACTTAAAAACATATAACTCAGAGGAAATTAAATATCTTAGAGAAAATCATTTGATGACTATAGCTAACTCACATTTTCATTTACGTGTTTTATATTAAAACACCTTGCTAATTTGAAAGCTAAATTTGAATAAAATTAAAAACAACACTATCAATCTTTTATCAATGAAATGAGTCCTAGTAAAAAGCTAAAGTTTAATTTAATCACGAGATGATTGCTATAATAAAACTAATCGTGTTAATTTCCCACTTATACAGATTAAAGACGACATTGTAAATGTCGACATATCTCTTCTGTGCTATAATTTCATGGAAGTATGGCTTTTACACTTAAAGAACATTAATTTATTTTTTGTAACATATTACAAACATTTTATTACAGTCAATAGCATTGTCAGTGTTCACTTTATAAACGGCTTTAATAATTTATATGATGATAAACTTTGTTTAGATGAGTTAGATTATACTAGTATTTTGGTGAACAAACAAAACTGATTGATTTACCTAGATAATTAAAAAATATATACATTTTTTTAGCACTACGTCCAACTACCTGTTCGGGTTACACGCTTTTGTACTAATTACTCTAAATGATTTCCTTATCGAGAGTCTAGTCTATTTGAAGAGTGATGCCTTAGACAATGCAGGCCTTGAAACTTATACACAAGGTAGGAGGGAAGATGGGTGGTATGGTAGGGAGCATGAGATACAAAAACAAATTTTAGTATATTTTAATACTTCTGAGACTATTTTACAAATATATATATTGAAAATACATATTTAAATGTTGAATTTAGATTAAATATATATTTGCTTATGTTTATAGTTAATTTAAGATACTTATTTTATGACATGATGGATATCGTTGTTGGAAAAGTTGCTCAATGTTGAGGTTAGAGCGAAGCTACTAAGGGTTCTGATAGGAAAATACATTATTAACTAGATTGTCTTTTAAAATAATGTTCTATTAATGTGGACACGATCCTTTAAAATTCATATTTTTATAATAATTATTAATTGTTTTATTTACTAGTTCAGAAGTTTTTAATCAAGGGCTATTCAACAGCATAATGTATTGGATAGGGATTATAAGAGTTTTATAGTAAATGCAACATCATTTATGTGGAGGGAGGATTAGAAAATTATAATGAAGTGACATTTTAATAACCAGCTCCATTGCATCCAGACGGGGTATAAATTCCTATCTTTTCATCATAGGCACTACAGTATATTGCAAGTCTTATTTCTTACACAGCATGTACATCAGTGCTGATATGAACCCTAAAAGATCAAAACCTATATTATTTAAGTTTTGACATTTAGTCTGACCTGTTTAAAGATTATTTTAACAAACACTAAAAATAAACACTGTCAACATATATTTTTTATTAATTTTGTCATTTATAAATTACCTACTAATCAATTTTTGCTTTATTCCCATCATTGATTCCTTGTTACTTTCGTATATTCTAGTTTCGTGAGATTAAGTACGTATAGCTTGATTTTCTTATAGATTGACATTTTAGAACACTTTTAGAAAATACAAACTTTCTGTTTTTTGCAGTACACATTGATAACATTTCACTTTATTATTAGCGTTGTTTTTTAGGTATTGATAATATCTATAAATAAATGACGGCTGTAGATCACAAAAACTAACGTACACATATATGAAATTAGATATAGAACATTTTTCCATTTGTCAAATATGTCCATCCATAAAAAATAATAATGGGGTAGGTGTATAATCTTTGCGAAATGTATTACAATAAATGTAATCAAGGCAGGATTACCAACCGTAGAACACATAATTTCATTAAGAATAATCTAACGTGGGTGTCAAAGAACTTATCTCAAAGGGGTCCCCTTCACTTCATGGTGACACATATTTATTAAAAAACACATTTATTTACTACCAAAACCCAAATCATTGCTTTAAAGTAGCGATTTTCTACTTTAAAAAAAAACAACCAAAACTAAAGATGTTCTGAAAAAGGATCTATAAAAGTATTTAGGGAGACATTTTATCTTTAAAATAACGATTATTAAGATTGTGATCGGAAGCTCAATAGCTAAAATTATCATAATTGTGTTATTTAAAAAAATAATTAATCAACTATTTCCTCAATTCCCCCCCCC
>CABEEJ010002485.1:44098-110020 GCA_901482245.1 Timema douglasi
CCCCCCCCCTAATTCCTGTGGCAATGTGTGATTGAAAAACGATTCTCTAAGGTTGGGATTGTTAAAATATAGATTCAATTTAAATGTGGCTTCTGGGCATAAACATAGAAGTGCTGCCCATTAGTTGGCTTGTTGCTCCAATGCTATTCTATTGAGCTATTTATATTTGTCTCTTTTTCGTGAATTTATTTTTGTGTGCTGCGAAATCATACAAAGCATTTGTATGATGTAAATAACGAGGGTTAGGATCAACATTTTTAAGAAAATACACCAGCATTCACCTGAAATAGATGAACATCTACTCTTGAAAAAAAACCTACCCCAATTTTTAAATACCTAAAATTATGTAATCTGTAACTGCGACTGTATTTTAGCACTGCGTCTTACTACCCGTTTGGATTATACGCCTATGTACTAATTACAATTATGTATTAGGGATTAAGATGAATTTAAAGGAAGTTAACCCACATTTTCATAGAGAGAGAGAGAGAGTGGAAAATTATTTAGGAAAAATCACCCTTAATACACCCTACTAGGATTGAACCACGATCTCTCCCTCCTCGGCAATTTAGTCTATTGCAAATATAGTGCCTTAAATCATGCATCCACCGAAGTGTGTTCCACTATTGTTAGGTAATAACAATAGCTATTAAAATATATTATTAATATGTTATCAAATGTTACCCGCAACAAAATTGTTTGTATTTTATCAAAGTTATTCTAGCAAAATCTATCTTCATTTAGTGTCGGAATTTTTTTAAATAAAATTAAAGGAACCAAAAACACTCATACAAACTCACACTTTAAAGGAATTAGTTAAAGAATAAGCAAGGAGCAAACCCGGATTTTGAATAATACTTATCCCACAACGTGTTTACAATTAGCCAAAAAAATTATTCAAAACCCGTTGTGGTACAAGTTACTTGCATATAAAAATATATCTGGAATTTCCCCAATGATAATTTTCTTCTTGAAATGCATTTAATGTAAATACATACGCCTACATTTACTCCTAACATTTTTTCAAATAAAAAATAATTTTTCCTATTGGTGTATAATATATTGATTTAATTTAAGTATACGATCCAGGGAAAATGAGATTTCAATTTAGTAAAAATTATATTGCGTTTTCAAATGTTTCATCATAAAATGTTTCCTTTTGACCTTACTTAATATGACCTCTCAGGGAATATCACTAAGTTATTGCCAACTCATCTCGCACACCTTAAACATATTTGAGTATTGACCTTCAGTTATTTCTCATGAATAAAGTTGTTTGCTGCTGTGCCATATTTATGAAGGTCATGTATATGGCATTGACTCTGCTCTTAGCTTTGTACATTGAACATATTCTTTAACAGTCACGTGACTTATTTATGATGTTATAAAAACAATTTTATTATTATTATTATTATTAATTTATTTCGAGCATAATTTATCTTATTTACAAATGTGACCAAGATTAGTATTAATTGGTTCACTAATTATAAGTTGTTTTTTTTAGGTTTTGAAGGCTTCTTAGGCACACTAAACTATTTAAAACCGCTCTTAGAATGCACGTCAGTGTCTAACGCCTGATAATAAGTTGATATGCAACTCATATAACAATACATTGAGAGGTATTGTGTATTGTCTAGTTGCAGGGGTACACTGAACACAACTTCTTCAGTGATTAAAAATAAAAATTATTTGATATTTTAAATCATACTTAATTTTTCTGTGTTAGATATCTGTGTAGATTTAACAGCTATCTTACAACGAAATATTATGGTAATTAACAATACATTTAATATAGTATTTACCATAAAGAAAATTTGAATAATTTGTACGGCAGAGAGCATAATATTAGATCCGCCGTATGGCTGGTCAGTCAGTCCACGTAATAACTATGGAATAAACTGGATTGCCAGTGACGGAGAGGTCAGAGTTCGAATCATGGTAGGGTTTTCACTGAAAAATTCCCCCCTATACCACAACGCTAATGAACGTATATTTCTTCTAAGTTTTCGCTTCACTTGCCCTAACCAATTTGTGAAAATGTGTGGACTAAACGGATGGGTAGTAAGACACACACGAACAATAATTAAATGTTAAAAGTGAGATTCAAAATATGAATATAATAATATCAATAAGTTATATATACATATATATATATATATATATATATATATACCATGCGAAAAAATTGATATAAATATAATCCATTGTAATTTTGTCTAAGCGATCAATTAAAAATAAAGAATAGCAGTGCTGGCACTGAATTATATTGATAAATAATGAATATTAATTCTCTTACTCTCATTTTTAAGTACAGAGATAAATTAAATAACCTCTAAGCAAATGGAAATGCTAACTATGGCAACCTTATGATAAGATCGGGAATAAATCCAACACGATTTAGACATTGGGGGTGACCTGGCGGTCTAGGGGTAAGGTGTCAGACTTCTGTGTTGGCGGCCGAGGTTCAATCCTCGGTCCCGGCAAAGATTTATCTGATTACCAAACCCTTCCTTCACCTCTGACAAGACATCTTGTGAATGTGGGGAATGCCAGGCCTCCACCGTGGTTCGGATTCCACGTTAAACTGTAGGTCCTTCATTTCATCTCACAATCACCCTACCATTACACATTAGCGTAAGTACGTATAACCCGAACGGGTAGTAAGACGTGGTGCTAATAATAATAATAATAATTAATATACATTGGGAACATCTATACTTTATCGATAAGTTGTTGAATGTGAAATAACCTCTTTCTCGATACAAATGCAAGTTAGGGAAATAAAACGGTGGTAAATCCAAATAGTTTGGGTAAGCTTGTAATCTTGATAGTCTTGTTTGAATACACATTCAGGTCGACACGATATTATTACCAGTGGAATGTTGCTATGGTAAAAAATAATTTATATTCTACCTGCAAAATGTTCTCATCACTTCGCAGAAAACTCATTGGCTCGATATTAACACAACATATATTCCCACGTGAGGTATGTAGAGCAGTCTCTATGTCTGATTGGTCAATTGGGGGACAAGTGAGTGTGAACATATCACAAGTTCAGTTTCAACAAGCTCTACTCACCCCAGAAACACTCGGCTATACGACAGAGTGCTATGTAAACACAACTTCATATTTTGTATTCGGTTTATGGGGAGCTAGTTGATCGAATGGAGGTAAATAAAACCGGCCGTGACATTTAAAAATATTAAGTTCAAACATCAGTATGTTTTTTAATATAGTTTTCATATTAAAAGTGTACTGTCCCGACACCCCCCTCCCCCTACTGTGATCTGAATCTGCCAGGATAGCTTGCGGAAGGGGTTAGGTCGTGGCAAGACAGTTGTGTGGGTTCGAAATAATGCATGGGGTTAGTGATGGGCATAATCGAATGATTTTAAGAATCGAATAATCATTCGACTCTTTGAAAAATAATCGAATGAATCGAAAGAATAATTCGAATGATTTTGAGAAGTAGTAAATAGTCGGTAATAATCGAATATCTACTACTTTTAAAAGTAGTTACTAGTTGCTCGTTTTGCATTGTGCTACTATTCTCTTCTATAATCGAATGAATCGAAAGAATCATTCGAATGATTTTGAGAAGTAGTAAAGGGTCGGTAATAATCGGATATTTACTACTTCTAAAAGTAGTTACTAGTTGCTCGTTTTGCTTTGTGCTACTTTTTTCTCTTTACCCTGGTGTCGAATCTCCCAACACGCATTCCTTTGCGTTTGCAGCTTATACAAACTTTTCTATTACTACATTTAGTTCCTTGTTACAGTGTCAAAGACCAAACTACAACCACAACAAAATACTATACAGTGAATAACGTGGGGAATGCCAGGCCTCCACCGTGGTTCGGATTCCACGTTAAACTGTAGGTCCTCCATTTCATCTCATAATCACCCTACCATTACACATGAGCGTAAATACGTATAACCCAAACGGTTAGTAAGACGCGGTGCTAATAATAATATACAGTGAATAAGTGAACGCATTTATCAAATAAGTAGCTCGCAATTAATATAAATACTTTTGCGTATGATTAATAATTAAATAAGGAACATACGTTTCCCTTTGTGTTTAAAAGAGTCGAATTAATTTGCCCTTTAATATTTCCTAAACATAACAAAAAAAATATAAGCTTACAATCGTAAAATTATTTCAGTGAATAAAATTATAATACGATTTGAATATTACGGCCGGGCAATGTTTTATTAAATAACATACAAAGTATATACGTATATACTTAATAAATTTAAACGTTAAAAAATATCTCAAGCCATTCGTGCTATATGCAGTTAGTTAGTTAGGAAAGTAAAATTTCAAGGAAATGAAAAAGAACAATCCACGTAGTAATGTAGCAAAATAATCGAATTATTTTGTAATTTTCATTCGAATTATTTTAGGCTGCTATTCGATTGTAAACTGTACAACCACTTAAACTTTGTATTAAATTAGTCTTAGAATCATTCGAATGCGTAAGGTCGATTATTGTGTAGCAATGGGGACTATTTATTGAAAATGAACCTAATAGAAATGAAGACCTGTATAGAGATAGCCTGGAAACATTCATAATCATAAGGTCGATTTTCCTCAGCTCTTCTGGCAAGGGTGGGGTAAGAGAATGAATCAGCCAGCTCGCATCAAGTCAAATGTTTTTCTCATTCGAATTGAAAAAATCGAATGAATCGATTATTCAGAATAATCGAATGAATCGATTCTATTCATCCGATTCTGCCCATCATTACATGGGGTTACGAATTTTTGTTTACTTGAAGTACTGAGAGGTATCACAAAATGTGATAAATGACGTATAAAAGGAATATAAGAGATAAGACGCACGCACTCGTGGAAGAACTGGCTTATTCGTTAAAACTTAAGACTGATGGAATAATTGACACGGTTCGCGACCCTCCTACAGAGCTCGATCTCAGGACCCTGAGCTTGACGGTTCCCCCTAAGCACAAGTGCAAGATATAGTCTGCTATGGTCCGGCATCGGGCAACGTAACTGCCTTCGAAATTGATGGTAATACGTCAGCTCCGATTAAAACAAAATAAATACTTTTAGAGCTAGATCTGGCCCCTTTCTTCCCCAACTAGAGAAATATTGTTGCGAGTAGTCAGTATTCCTCTGTAATATTTCTAATTCATTATATCATATTCACTAAGCCACCGCTTTAATTCACGTATAGTACGTCCAAGAAATTTACGTAAATCAAAACACATTCCAACATTGCTCAGTGTTGTGACAGCATACACTTTCATAAGAATATCTTAAGGTTGTATTTAATTACTGTAAGCTCAAAACATCTATAAAATATATATTTAAAAATAATATTGTGTACCCTGTGCAACAGTAAGGTGTCTTAGTGACACGTACGAATATAAATAGTCGTTATAGTGAATATTCAATGTTGAGTATTTTATTATTAGGTGTTCTCTCTTACAAAAGGTCAATTCCTTTTGTCAGTGAACTTAGACCACAAAAGTGCATTGTCCTCTGCCTCCTCCTTTCAGATGAAAGAATACATTATTTGAATCTTCATTTCATATAAGTTAAAAAATCAATTCCCCTCTTTACAAACAAACGAATACGTGTTTATATTTTTGGAATAACATGGTCAAAAACAGTGGGCCAACATTTTCCATCTCAAGTGTATAATTTGACTATCATCTTGCACTGCGGGCTGAAGATATATTTAGTATTATTATTATTTTCTGAAAATTGAAAAATGACACATGGACACGGGAATCGAACCCGGGACCTTCGGCTTAGTACGCCAATGCTCTTACCACTGAGCTATCCAGGATTCGTCCCGTGCCCATGGTCATTTTTCACTCATAGTTTTAAGGCAGAGTCTAAGATGGACGTGCGGAAGTCAGTGGTAAGAGAATTGGCGTACTAAGCTGAAGGTCCCGGGTTCGATTCCCGTGTCCAGGTGTCGTTTTTCAATTTTCAGAATATGATATCTAAGTGGTGTTATCCTCACTAAAATTCATTAACAATAGTTTCTGCTATTTGTTTCAATATTATTATTATTATTATTATTATTATTATTATTATTATTATTATTATTAGCACCGCCTCTCACTACCCGTTCGGGCTATACGCACTTGCGCTAATGTGTAATGGTAGGGTGATTGTGAAATGAAATGTAGGACCCACAGTTTAACGTGGAATCCTAACCACGGTGGAGACCAGGCATTCCCCACATTCACAAGATGTCTTGTCAGAGGTGAAGGAAGGGTTTGGTAATCAAATAAATCTGTGCCGAGACCGAGGATTGAACAGACCTTCGGCTTAGTACGCCAATGCTCTTACCACTGAGCTATCCAGGATTCGTCCCGTGCCCATGGTCATTTTTCACTCATAGTTTTAAGGCAGAGTCTAAGATGGACGTGCGGAAGTCAGTGGTAAGAGAATTGGCGTACTAAGCTGAAGGTCCCGGGTTCGATTCCCGTGTCCAGGTGTCGTTTTTCAATTTTCAGAATATGATATCTAAGTGGTGTTATCCTCACTAAAATTCATTAACAATAGTTTCTGCTATTTGTTTCAATATTATTATTATTATTATTATTATTATTATTATTATTATTATTATTATTAGCACCGCCTCTCACTACCCGTTCGGGCTATACGCACTTGCGCTAATGTGTAATGGTAGGGTGATTGTGAAATGAAATGTAGGACCCACAGTTTAACGTGGAATCCTAACCACGGTGGAGACCAGGCATTCCCCACATTCACAAGATGTCTTGTCAGAGGTGAAGGAAGGGTTTGGTAATCAAATAAATCTGTGCCGAGACCGAGGATTGAACCCCGGGCCCCAGCACAGAAGTCCAACACCTTACCCCTAGACCACCAGGTCACCCTTATATTTAGTAATCTTATCAACTCAATTAATATAGGTCTACAAAAACACTTAATAAACAATATTAATTTCAATACTTATATATACATTTCACTATTGGTTTGTAGAATCTTTCAAATTCTATTGCCAAAAAAAGTCCTATTTTTAAACAAATGAAAAATAAATGAACATACTTTCACAAAACAATTTTGCCTTATAAATATATGTTATTTATACATATTTTGACTAATAAATTAATGCATAGTAAAATTAAACAGTGACCTTTTTAAATACATATTTTTATTTGAATCATTAGCTATTTCCCACCCACCCACGAGGTATTGCCTTTAATTTCCCTCCAGGCCACTGTGAAGTGTGAGGGCAACATTTTCAGTGAGTACGGGCTTCATTTGGCCCACTGACCACCAGTTGGATCACATTGGTATAAGGAATCACGGTCGCCAAAGACTGGGCGGTAAGTGTTGAGAAGATCAGGGTTAGAATTCCGATATATTATACTAAGGGTGTATTTCCCCAAATGATTTTACACTCTACCTCTAGGAAAATGAGGATACATTTATTTTCAAACTAAACCGTTCCTATCCATATCCCATTATCGTAGTTAATAAATGTGTACATCCCAAAAGGCAATTAAGGAAAATGGAACACTTTAACCACCATTAATCTAATAATAAAGAATTAGACTAAGCCACTTTAACATGTTCTTAGTGGCATGTGGAAAACTTCACCTTAAGTAGACACAGAAAGGGCGTAAATATTCCACATGCCACTGGTTCAAGCAGTTCAAACTTAAAGGTCAAAATAGAGTTTTGATTGGTTTCCTGGAGGCTGTTTTTACTTTATACACATGAGTAATTTCCATGTTTTCATCTGACTTTAAATTCCCTCTACTTTTTATCTCAGATTGTATATCACACATTTCCACTATCTGTATCGTAATCCAAGTAGGAAGCCACATAAAGGTTGATACAAATCGATAGATACATAATACCAGGTATAATACATATATATGTACATACCATTACGTTTAATAGAAAACAGTATTTCCTATGCCGATGCTGAAATTTCACATGGAAATAATATTTGAATTAGTTACAGGACCCAGTTCGGTGGCCGAATGACCTAAGATTCTACTCTCGCAATAGGCTAGACTGTCTATGATGGTGAGATCGTGGTTTGATCGAGGGTGGTTTTTCCTAAATTGTTTCCCACGCTGTACCCGCGCAAATATGGTACACTTCCTCTAAATTCAACCTTCATAATCCCTAGCCCGTTATTGTAATTATTACATAATCGTAAAATTAGAAGATTTATTTCAAGATTGAAAATATGTAATAGCAATTAAATTAACTTTATTAGTTTTTAGGTGTGATTTTAATCATGTATTAAAATATCCTCGTATGACAACAGTATCGATATAATCATGAAAATTATAATCTAATGAAAATTGAAATAATAATTAAATTGGACGAAAACTAATACACACACCCTAAACTGTGAACAGTAGACTTCGCTCCCTCCATATTCTTATCGTTATTACGGTCTTAATATTTCTCTTTGGATTTCAAAATGAAATATCTCCCATAATTTCTCTTTGGAATTGAAGTTAATATTTTCCATTGATTATCAAGTTTTACAGAAAACCAATACATACTTTATTAAATAGTACATTATATTCATCGAGACTAACCATTATGGTTCACGTGATAGTAATAAATTAACTAACGCAATAATGATCAATATTAAACATAAAAATAAGCTTGGAGTGTTTAATCAGTTACTTACATTTTTAAAATTCAAATTACATGTTATTAAACATTAAATGCATATATTTTGAGCGGCCTTAATTTTAAAACTGATTAACAAATCTCTAAACCATGTAGGCTACGTACGTCGTTCGGCCATAGTTCAAGGAACGTTCCTGTCAAATCTTGTTAAAATTGATCAACGCTTCTGGCAGTAATCGTGCTACAAACAGAAAGATAGACAAAATTCCAAACGGTCGAGTTAAAACAGGACCTCAATCCACTCGGTCAATTATTCTAGGAACAACATGGGAATGAGTTCAGGACAACTTAAACAATTTTTTCTGGGCTACGTAACTTTCTACTTGCACAAGCTTATTTATTTATTTAACTAATGAGGTAAATATGATAAAGGTGAATTTTAGAGGATTTATACCCGCGTTAAATTGAAGAGGAAAAGGGGAAACATTTAGGGGAAAATACGCCTTACTACACCTTGGTAGGGTTCTAACCCCTCATTCTCCTACTATAAGCTAACCACAAACCAGACAAAACCGATGTCTTTGTACGTAGGCCTACATGTGCCTAGCAGGTGGGGGTTTGAAAAATTTAGTCGGTGCTGTTAGCTCCACAGGCTTCGGAGAAAAACAATCAATATTATCTTAATATTTCAATTTTTACTGTCGTTATTACTTCGTTCCCTAACAGTTTTGATTGACGTGAAACATAGATTAAATCTCCTGACCATACAACGTTCTTTTTTTTTATTATTATTAACAAGCCACGATGCACTAAATGTTTTCATCATATCGTCAGGGTAATATTAATTAACACTGCTAATCCGTGGGAAACCGGGAGGAAATTAGATTGGCGCGCATACAGGGAGCCGGCTTTGGGAAAAACATCAATAACAAAATAATGGGATTTGTAATATGTTTCGCTGAACTTTTTTTTTGTTGGTATGATGTTATTTAGTTGAACATTCAAATATTATGCCTTATTATGTTTTAAAAAACATATATGACAATGAATCGAACTAACTTTTACGGGTTCCGATGGATTGCCAAGGTCATATTCAGATTAAAGGGAGCCTTTTTCAGTTCCAAGTGGAGCCTAAATAATTTTGTTTCAAAGCGTATTAGTATCCGTTCGGGCTATAGGTATGTATAAAATAATTACGATAGTGTAGTAGTAGTAGTAGTATTATTATTAGCACCACGTCTTACTACCCGTTCGGGTTATACGCACTTACGCTAATGTGTAATGGTAGGGTGATTGTGAGATAGTGATTGTGAGATGAAATGGAGGACCTACAGTTTAACGTAGAATCCGAACCACGGTGGAGGCCTGGCATTCCCCACATTCACAAGTCGTGATTAATACACGTCTTGTCAGAGTTGAAGAAAGGGTTTGGTGATCAGATAAATCTGTGCCGGGACCGAGGATTGAACCTCGGACTCCAACACAGAAGTCTGACACCTTACCCCTAGACCACCTGGTCACCTAGTGTAGTGGTAATGAGGAAGGTAAACCTATCCCTTATATTAAGCTGTTAATAACCTTAGTCTTAAGCATAACAATAAGAAAAAAGTTTAGTTTGCAAGTAATGTTTAAATATAGCTATGTGTTTAGGAAATCCCAATAAAATATTGAATATTTTATTAAATTTAACCTAAAAGTCTGTTTCAGCAAGAGGTACCAATTAACTGGGAATACTAAAACAAATTTCGTTGTATGATAAATTCCCAGATGGTTGAAAAATGTGATTCTCTTCAATATGCACTTGTTACTTATAGGGAAGAAGTATAAACCTATTTGTTTAAATCTCTCAATATTGTAAAATTTTCAGTATATAGACATTTATTTTTTCACGGTACTTCATCATGTTAGTGAAGTATTTAAATCATTTATAAATACTTGGATAAAATGAACTATTATCTCTACACACATCCATACATGTATGAGAACTTGTGTGATATGTTTCTTTCTACAATAACGCCTCCTTGTTCTTCTGAAACCATTAATTACGCTTGTTATTGAAGACTAAATTACTTTCAAAATGCTTTGAAATTTTATTACCAGAATGGAAATAAAATAATTACACCAGGTAAAGAATGAAATTTAATTCTATTGGATGTAAAAAAAAAAAAAACTGGGTCCCGGGATTTTACTTGTTACTTTGTCAAAATTCAAATTCCTATTTAATATAGTCTAATTTTCATAGAAATAACCTTATGTAACAGCTAGAAAAATGTACTAGATATACTTCAATTATTAATACGTCAAGACATGCGATCTGCAGCTTTCGTTTTTGGTAGGACTTATCAAACCTATAATTTAACATATTTTTTTTTTTAAATCACCTCGTCTTACCACCTGTTACATTTACATGCGTATGTGATAGCTAATCTAATTGAATAAGGATGAGGAAGGAAGCATTTGAGAAAAAACAACCCTCAGTAGACCCAGCCAGGATTCGAACACGATCTCCCCATCATAAATAAGCAGGTCAATCAAATACGATAGTGACTCCGTAGACCATTCGACCACTTAAGCGAATATCACTATAAAATAAAAATTTTGGACAATTATTCTCATCGAAGAATAAAAAAAATATATTGTATTTTCTAAAAGTTTCTTCCTAAACAAAATCCTACTTTAAATTATGTTTACTTTAGAAACATTCTCCTCCCTGCCAATTTTAAAGGTGTATTATTCACAGTAAACAAACTCCAGGTGGGTTATTCCCTAGCTCCAAAGAATCAGATCCCGTGATGAATAATTTGAACAGAAAGGTCTCCTATCAGTAAAACAACAGTTTGATTAACTTTCTGAAGCACTCGTAAGGAAAACACACACTTCATGTTGTTTGTGCTGTACTTTATAAACAGTTTACTTCAGAAAAACCACGTTATTGAAAAACAGGTCGTTTGAAAACTTATTTTTGGTGTTATACAGCGAAAAATTATGGGAACGTAAAGTCAAATAGTAATTAAAAAAAATATCTTATATTCATTGGTTTTCATTAAATATCCACACACACAATAATATACTATATTAAAATACTTAAACAAATAAATTTTACTGCATTGGTATATTAGGATATTTGTATAAAGAAACTTTTAAAAATAAAAAAATATTTTTATTGTTGTCAACATTGATAAAGTTAAACTATATTATTAGTGTGGTTTTATTGGTATTGATAATTTCTATCAAGAGTGACTGCTGCAGACCACATAACCTGATGTATGAATAAGTGAAATTAGATCTAGTCACTTTTATATAAATTAAATAAGAACTTTACGATAAAAATATATTATAAGTTTAGTTGTACTCAAAGGTCAAGGTTTTGCAATCACCACAATATAAAAAATAGTTGGTAGGTGTCGCTAGGTATAAAGGTCAACATTTAAAAGAGTGAAAGAGGTAATAAAATGAGGTTAATTCCCAATAAATGGCTTCTGGGTTCATTGAGTGTTCAAACAATTGCTTTATTTATTCATGCATGTCTGGGATAAATCATTCTTAGCCCCGTTATTGGGAAGATTATCCGATACTTATGTACCTTTGCTAAGGGGACGCCCGAATATACTAATCATACATTCTTTCCGTGGAGGCTCTTTCCATGTTCCGATGAGATGAGGAATGATTACATTACTTCCACACCCTAATATTCACTATACTCTTTTGAACAAACTTAAGCCTAACCAGACCTTAGTTATCGGTAGGATGGTTCTCCTTTTGGTAAAAACACTATGGTACCAGCCGAGAATTGAACCAAGGACCTCTTGATTGTTATTTAGGTCTATTGACCACCATACCACGGGGCCCGTTACACAATTGCTTTCGGAGAGCCCATATATCCTCATAGTCCACTAATCTTCCCTGGTTTGGTCATCCTGGGTAAGAGGGGATTAACAGAAGAGGTTTCATCATAACAGTACTTTTATTTGGTTGCTTTAGGGTTATTGTGTATGTCTGTACTAAATACACATATAGTTTAACACGAGTATTATTTAAAAAGTGATATTTTTTATTAGTTTTTAATACGTCTACTTGAATGAAAAAGTAGCAGCTCCAGTCTAAAAAACTAAGATAAGCGGCCTGAGGATGCTTTGTGCTGACAAAATGACACCAGCTATTCTTAGAAAATGACACTACCTTCACCAACAGATGGCTAAAATTAACTTCATATATAAAAAAGTTCCCAATCACGAACCGGGTGCATTAAAACTGTTTCTTTTTCCCTTAATAAACTCTTTTCCTCTGTATCTCTCTAGAAGTGGATGTCTGTTGAATAAGCTCACCTAATCATATATCTTTAGGCTATAATAAACTCTAAGTAACTGATACATGATATTTGCCCAAAGATCACAACTATAGTCCGGTGATTCTTAACCTGGGAGCGAGAAGCACTTAGGGGGGTTGGAGGTGGGGGTAGGGGAACAATAATCCGTAAATAAATTTAAAAATAATATAAAAATCAATTATATATTTTATATTAAATTTATTTTCAAACGTAATTAAGATAATAATTTCTAGAGATATACGCAGCACTATCTACCAGTTGTATGAAATTTGGTGACACACCAAAAGTGTGCATGCATGTGTTAATTTTCAAACTTGCAAGCTTATGAATCACCCCCTCCCCTCACCCAAAACTCTCCTCTCTACTCTTGAAACCCAGCTACCATTGCAGCAACCAAATATTCAACCTTCACTCTCATAAAAACACCACTAAACAATGTGGTTGACTTGTGGAAAACGATTTTTGGTATTCTCCTTCAAAACATTAAAACCGATATTCAATAACTGATTAAAACATAACAGTGGCAAGCATCATGATAGTCAAGTATTTTTTTCTACCAGGAGGGGATGGGGCTGTCGGCCGAAATAAACTATGATTATCTGCTCTAGTTGTTTTATTAATAACCTATATCATGTCAAAAAGAAATAAGATACTTTATGAAATAAATCACAAAGCATTTAAACTTAACGTTGCTAGTCTCTACTTAAAATATCCTATCAAGAAATAAATAAATTTCAACTTTATAAAAAATATCACACCTGTAGTTTACCCGAACGGAGACGCCCTGGGTACATCCAAACTTTTAACCTTTCCACTCCCCTTCTCATCCCCACTCACCCAGAAACATGTTCTACGCACTGAAAAAAAAAAGTTTCGATGAGTTAAACACGATTCGAAGAGGCAGATCGTGGCATTTTGGCTTACAGTCCACGTTCTGCCCAAAAGCAATTTGGTATTTATAGTCGAACGTAATAAAAGCAATTTAAAAAAAAAATACGTTGACTCGTTTGCTTCCATCGGCTGGACATGTTGGTGGATAGAAGAAATCTCTTGATAAATACACGGATAAAGCGGATGATCAGACAACTATTATGAGAGGTTGGATGAAGAATGATTAAAATAATATTCCAAACTTACTTTTATTGTTCAAATAATAAGGAATGATTTGAAAACTATTCCAAAATTACTTTTATTGTACCAATAATTACGAATGATTCAAACAATATTACAAACTTACTTTTATTATAATAATATTTTGAAGTTAAATTTACTATTCTAATAATAAGAAATGATTATAATGATATTACAACATTACTTTTATTATTCTAATAATAAATAAGGATTCCAATGATATGCCAAAATTACTTTTATTATTCTAATAATAAGGAATGATTCTAATAATATTCTCCAAACTTTTATCATTATAATAAAAAGGAATTATTAAAATAATATTCCAAAATTACTTTTATTATTCTACAAATGAGTGATTACAAATTTACTTTGATTATTTTAATGATAAGGAATGATTTTAATAATTTTCCAAATTTACTTCTATTGTTCTAATAATTCCTTATCCTTTAAACAAGAATGTTTTCTAAAATGTTAATAACAAGAGGTGACAACTTTTGAGCTCATTATTAAAGTGATAACATTGATTAATTCTAAGGATTGAAAATATTCATTAGCCTTTATTCGAAAAGCTTAAGACAAGGTTCATAAAAAGGGTCCTCTTAAAAAAGGCTTCCTCATTAATTTGCATAAAGTTCGACTTTTTGGAAAGAATAACCCACCAGACTCAGGTGGACACAGATGTATTAATTGATTAAAAATACCTTTTTATCAATATAATTGATTTATTTAAATACATTTATCTAATAAATTTACTTATTTTCAATCTGATTAATTTAGGAGTGTTCATTAAAATTAACATAAAGATTAGTGATATTTATAAAATCTAATATGATTATTACTGTAATTCTACAAATAAACATTTGAAATCATTAAACGTTTTATATAAAATTAGTGGGTATTAAAATTTGCCCAAAGGTATTTATACAAATTATATTTTCTCCTCCTGTCAAACTTGGTTTACATATTGTACGCCCCTAATGAAATACAAAAAAATATTGTTTGACTTAATATCTGGGAGAGTTAGTTTTAACCGTATCAAAAATTCGTACGTTTTCAAAACTATATTTGAAAATCTTTGATACAAAAAAAAGAGGGTAATATAATCATACATTTAAGAAATACAAATATTCAAACCTATAATAGAACCTTGGTTAAATCTAGAATAAAAATACCCGCATCTCGGAGCTCATGAAATCTGGTTTGATGGTGAATGGGCGTGCTGAGTTTGTATTGCCTAAATGGTTTCCAACCTCCTGCTACGCCAATTCGAGTATTTTCTATAAATTCCCGCTTACTAATCCCTTCTCAATGTGTTTGGTTAAAAAAAATATTTATAGTTAGCTGTAAGTCCAACAATAAAAAAAATTCAGCCAATTTAACATAAAAGTTAGAACTATTAATTTAATAATCTTCAAGAACTAACATAATTAAACAAAACTTAGTTTCATTTAGTTTTACAAACACGGCTATAAAAGTTAGGAATTATATTTTATCGATTTATATAATATTATATCATTATTTAAGGTATTCGTCGTGCACTTTATGAACCGACTTATTGTATTAACAGATTGCTTATTAACTAACTTAAATATAGAACAGACACAATATCCAGGCCTCAACCATTAATCGATCAATGTGAAAGGGGAAACAATAATTCACCAACGATAGATTCCCGACATAGTTGAAAAATTTAACTCGGGACTTCTAGCTCACGAGGAAGACACGTTAACAACTGAGCTAAGGTGTCGGACAATTATTAAATAATGAGTTAATATAATAACCGCAAAAGATTTTAAATATAAAGGAACTCGGAAGGTTCAAGCTTGTCAAATTACTTGTTTTGAAGTATTTAAATTTAATTTTCAAAATTATTAACTGAACAGAAATCAATAAACCATGGAATAATATTGTCACGTGTGGATCGTATCTGTTTTAACAAGTTTGACCTAATTACACCTACTAGTTAATAGTTCAAAAGTAGTCAAAATACTAAACCACACACACAGACGAAAATTACATTCACAGTCCCAAATGGAAAGTTAATACAACCCATAACATTACTGTGTTTTCACAAGGGTTGAGGTGTCAGCTCATCTAGAATGGTTTGCTGTTAACGCGGAGGTTGAAGTTCAAACACTGGGCAGGTACAATAAGGATTTCCCCATTAAATGGCTACCTAATTTTATTGCATGCAAATGCAAATGCATTTTATCTAAATCTTAGATTCCTCGTCTTTACCCCACACGTATAAGTAAATACGTATAGCACAAATTACGAGTATGTAAAATTAAAATTAAATTAAAATCAAATAGACTAATTAAATATTAGTATGCATTCCCTTTGACATTTATTCTATTATCTACAATATAACTATAACGAATTTTAAAAGAATGTTACATCATTCACTTGAAAAAAAAAGGACGGAATATCACCCAATTGAAAAATAACCTCTAGTGCATCTGACCGAATGGTATAAACTTGCTCAATCTCGTTTAGTTTTAGGACGGGTTGCTTAGCTGTACAAAATCCAACTTGCACTCTGTACATACACTTAGTTAATTCAAATATAAATAACTTTGACACCAACTCCTCTCCACCTCTGGATAAAATTATTTCAATACAATCTCGCGGGTTCCAAGATTTTTACCGTCAATCTAGTATAATTCTGGTAGAAGGAAAATTTTAGAAATCGCAAACATATACTTTTGCGATCAACATTGATATTTTAAAACAATTGGAACAATTTGGAAACAATTTAGGGAGATAAGCACTCCTGGTACAACCAACCGGAATTCTAACCCTGATATATCCATCATTGGCAGGCCAGTCTATAGTTCGTGACCCCTTAGACCATAGATTCACTATTGACACACATAGGTATTTAGTGGGAGCATATACAGCACAGTTTGAAGAGCGACTGTTAAAAATATACAATTAACCGAGTTCCTCTTCAATTTTTATTATTACAAGTTTTAATAAATTTTTAATAACCTAATTTTCAAACTAATTTTTTTCACTCTTTGAAGATGTGTCGTTTTATAGATACAGTTTAAATGAATTAATCACTGTTTTTTAATCTAAACGTCAAATATGTTTTAACGTACTAGCGACAAAATATGTCCAAAATAACCCTTTGTATGGTTATTTTTCCACCTTTGTGTCAACTAATTTTATGATATGTAATTATAAATGATCCCATGCTTGCCCCTCCATGAATTAGCAGAGCGAATAACACTATTTAATTAAATCTATTGATACTGTGGGAGTTTATTTATCAACTCATTGATTAGATATTAAATTAAAAACAAGGGTTGGTCTTGATTTTATATGCCTGCTTTAATAGGTAGACTTACAACATGTATGTTAATGGTATCTTAGCTTCTTTGAACCTGCTTCGGTAGCCAAGGCGTCACTCTCATAGGCCTAATATACTAGAATTCCGATGAGAGGGAGAGAGCGGGGTTCAAATCCCTGTTGAGTATACTGAGGATGGTTTATCTTAAATTGTTTTCCCACTCTTTTTCTACGAATTGCGTATACACTTACTCTAAATTCAACCTTATTATACCTAACAAATCAGCGTAATTAGTACATAAGCGTACAACTTGAACGGGTAGTAAGAATTGGTGCTTTTATATATATGTATATAGGCCAAAAATTAGTATAGTTATTTATTTTATATTTTAGTATGCACGTATACTACACATTCTTTTAATACAATTTTACATTTTGGATTAATTATATACATTTTATCAAGGTTTAATAGCCGGCCTCACATGACGAAAAATGAGTAACTTAAGCAGGTAATACATCTCAAGACAAGCGTCGCACCGCTTTATGATTTTCTGTAACCACACTAGAAAATAGTGCAATTGAGATAAGAAAAATCATTTAAATATATTGTTTTAATTATTATTTTTATTATTATTATTATTAGCACCGCGTCCTACTACCCGTTCGGGTTATACACACTTACGCTAATGTGTAATGGTAGGGTGATTGTGAGATGAAATGGAGGACCTACAGTTTAACGTGGAATCCGAACCACGGTGGAGGCCTTGCATTCCCCACATTCACAAGATGTCTTATCAGAGGTGAAGGAAGGGTTTGGTAATCAGATAAATCTGTGCCGGGACCGAGGATTGAACCCCGGCCGCCAGCATAGAAGTCTTACACCTTACCCCTAGACCGCCAGGTCACCACTATTTTTTTTTAAAGTTTTAATTTTAAAATAGCTACTTTACAACATTATAATTCAATGTTCCTGATTTCTTTGTTGTCAAATAAAAATTCATAAAATTGCACTTTATGCTTTATTTGGTTCAAGCACAGTTGTGTATTTAACTTTCGGTTAATTGATTGTCAGATAAGGCTATCCAAGTTAGGAGTTGTGGCAACAAACAGCTAGAAACATATTTTTATTGCTAACTTGGTTTGAAAGTGACTAATGGCCGCCTATGTGGACATTAAAAAAAAAGTAATACTATACTATTTTTTTAACGCCGCGTCTTACTACCCGTCCGGTTTATATGTTTACTATAATATATTATCAATCAAATGTTTTCAAACGTTTATAAAAATACTTCCTTAAGGATTAATTTTTAGTTGGATTTTTCATGACTATTTTAAAGAACAAGAAATATTAATAAAGGCAATTCTATTTCGCCGTTGTGGCAACGAGATAATATGTTATTAACTATTTATTCCACGCACTATAAGTATTGTACTCGCAATTGTATCTTGCTATAACTGTCCACAATAAACTATAAAAACTATTATTTTTAATAACTTAGAGAAAGATTCAGGGGTGGACTGAGCCTCCGGGACATTTGGAGATATCCCAGTGGACCAGTTTGATTTTGGCCACCGCAACAACTTCAAACTAAAATAAATCCACCTATACAAGTCTAAATGACTGTATTTAATACATTTTAATCAAAAGTTCCAGTGAGTGAGTCAAAGGATGCCCAGAATATATCATTTGTAAATATATCTAATGGCATTAAATGTAAATATATCTAATGGCATTAAATGTAAATATATCTAATGGCATTAAATGTAAATAGGTTCGTTTGTTGTTTCTTGGAGATGTTTGAAAACAATTTCTTAAACAAAACATAACTTCATTTGTTTATTGAATACGGACTGTTTCTAGCTTTGTACTCTATAAAAGTAGTAGGCGGGGGATCATTTTACAAAATCAATTATATCAAAAATAAGCCCCCATCTATCGTCTAATATTTCAGAAGTATTTTTTATCATGTCAATTATAATTACTATTAGGTGTTCTCTTTTACGTCAGGTCCATTTATTTTGTCAATGAACTTAAACTACCATTGCACCCTGTCCTCTGCCTCTTCCTTCAGTTAACATAATTTTATTATTTCCTTAGAGTCATCCAATACTTAAAGCCTCCTCCTTCTTAAGCTCCTCTTTACCTCAGCCTCACCTTCTATGGAGTGATGCAGAAGACAGTTACTCCCAAGGATATGTCCGATCCAGTTTGCTTTGTACCAAAGTATCACATCCAAAATTGTTCTCTTCTCACCCACTCTTCTTTGGACTTCCTTAATTTGTCATCCTGTGTGTCCACCTGATCTTTTCAAGTCTTCTCCAAAAACACATTTCAAAGCTATCAAAGTATTTCTTTTCCATCTTTCTAAGAGTCCAAGTTTCTGCTCTATACAGCGCGATGCTCCAAATGCAGCATTTAATCAGTTTCTTCCTTGGTTCCAAACTCAACTTGCTGGTCAGAAGTAACCCCTTCTTGTTTAAAGCTTCCTGGCCATGGCGATCCTCGACTTCTTGTTAACACAAGTATAAATTG
Source organism: Timema douglasi (assembly GCA_901482245.1). Taxonomy (NCBI): domain Eukaryota; kingdom Metazoa; phylum Arthropoda; class Insecta; order Phasmatodea; family Timematidae; genus Timema; species Timema douglasi. Next base: position 63,986 of record CABEEJ010002485.1, read on the forward strand.
ACAATTTTAGTGGAATTTATAGCAACTCAAAGTTGACACTGTAGCTGAAATGGCCTCAGGAGTAAATTTACTAATGTTACAAATTTAATTATTTATACACACCAGCTCAGCTTACACTGAAACGTAGATTCAGTGGTATTTATGAATGTGTGTTAAGGGCAGTAATATTCTTAGTCCCAAGCCACTTGGTACCTGTTAGTCCAGTCCACCCTTTGAAAGAGCCATTCATCATTAATTTAAAAAAAACGTTGTTTTTTTAGTTTGTAAACGCATGCGCATGAACACAACCGAATAAAAATTAGTATGACATCATAAACTACCATAATTTAGTCCAGTTAACCTTATTAATTTACGAAGAGAAAGCAGCCCCTTAAAGTTATTGTTTGTAAAGTATTTGTATGTGAACTACAGAACCCTCTTCCACAAAAAAGAAATATTCAAACGTTTACTTTAATAAGTTAGTATTTCATTAATATAAAATCGCCTAATAGAAAAGGTAATTAAAAACATTGTTTATTGAGAGAGTTTTGACTGCAAAAAAGTAACAGCAACTCAACGTAATTATGACCTTTCAGATCATGTGGTTTGGCGAATGGATAATGAAAGTAGATTTGTTAACAACCTCTCTTACGATGGATAGCCTATAGTCTCTTAAGCGTCAAGTTTAATCTAGATCACCATTACCATTTAAAGTATGGAGTTATTTCTTAGGGGAGGAACAAACGCATGGATATGAAAATAAATGAAAATCATAAAGTAAGACAGTCCTTATCCAACTATGTTCAGCCTAAAATATCAAATCCTTATTGAAATGCCATTTCATTTATTATTATTATTATTATTATTATTACACTCCCACGCTCGACTCTGCATTCCATGGAATGCTCTGCAAGGTATTTCTATTTGGCTATCTCTGTAAATATTATAACAGTTTATAGAGATTTAATGTCAAAGGAACATCTTCTTGGAACGTTTCGAAAGTTCGAAGGAATCTTTCTTGGGAATTGTATTCAAACGGTATTCGAAATTCAAACAATTTTATTATTAAAAAAAACTATGTATTGTAACGCAATCACTTTGGTAAAACCAAAACACTATCAAATTAATCACACACTATTTAAATATTTGAATCGAAATTAAAGGGACAAATAAATTGACTGAGAATATTTATTTAATTTGTACTTTCATATATATAAAGTATTGTAATCGAGAACCTTTTCGACCTCCAAGATTGATAGAATTTGAAGTTTGATGTGTTCCTGAACTCAACAATTTGAGTCTTATGATTTTATCTGTCTGTTTGCTTGTCCAAGATGCTACGGCCGAAATGGTTTGACATATTCTGTTCAAACTTTATATTATATGTTAGATGATCATACATAAGGACTTCTTTTTATAAATCTAAGAACTTAAATTAATGATAGTTTATCGATGACTGAATTCGTACAATTAAAATTATTTTGAATATAGCTCTAACGACTTTGTTTTAGCTTGATATCTGTTGAGGGTTTAACTAGACACCTAATACAGTAGTTATATATCTGAATATTAGGTTAAAATTCATTTAAAGGTATTTTACAGATGATAAATTATGAAAAAATTGAATTTATTTAAAAATTCCTTTTAAATTTGTTTTCAAAATTGATATCTGGAGAGTTTTTTACATGATAAATAAGAATGTAGCCTGGTTACAAAAAAATGTAGGTGCAGATTACCGACTTACTTTTGAAAAACTTCAACTTTTAAAAAATGGCAATATCAATTTAGTTCAAAAATTTATATCTGAATAATGTTTTATACGATTATTAACATAATTTTCGTTTTTATGAGAAATGGGTATCTTATTAATAGCGGATTTTTGAAAATATGTTCACCATTTCTAATAAACAATATGCGGAACTGTGTACAATGTTGTTGAACAATTTTTTAAAATATAATTCGTTAACTCTAGCACCAGTATTTTATATAAGCGGCTTTAACCATCTAGCCTCAGATCAGGGTGATAAATGTGAACGACCTATAGTTTGTTTACTATAGACTAAGATTAGATGAGAAAATCTATCTCTCTGTTTCTATACGTTTAAACTGATTTCAGAATGTGCTCTAATAAATATGTTTGATTAAAATCGGTCAATTTTATTGACTGCTTTAATTTACATTATATGTAGTGAGAATATTAAGTATATTTATCAGTTCTACCAGCTAATCTTTAAAGTGTCCCATTACATATTACCTGTCTTTGTAGTATGGATTTTATCATCTTTCATTATGTAATTTACTATAGTTCAAGTCATGTTTCAAGTAATCCCATTGCAGCCAACCAATGAAATTAACACATTCACAGTTTTTTTTTTTTTTTNTTTTTTTTTTTTTTTACCTATTCCATTTCTTTGTTTCTTTCTTCTCACTTTCTCACCGCTATCCCTCCTTTATAGGGAATGGATAGTTTATATCACGAAGGTAACTGTTATCCCTTTTCTCTTTTACTTCCTCCTGACCCCTACATTTCTCCCCCCACCCATGCTCATTTCAACAAGTTGAAGAGGGGATAGGGGTAGATAGCCGAGAGAGAGAGAGAGGGATTGTGTGCGCGGATTGTCGGAAGTGGAGGACGGGGGTAGGGATATCGTGGGGGTGTTTGTTGCGAGTGTGCAAGGGATTTTTGTGTTTTAAAAAGGTCTGGTTTGAATGACGGAAGGTTCACTTGGTCCTTAGAACCGAACAGCGACGGAAGTTTCAATCTTGACTAAGAAGGAAGACTTGTATTCAGACGAAGGAATCCAACAACCTTCTCCTCTAAGATCCGCAATGTCCGTCTTGAGGATCTCCTTCTCCATGGTGTCTTTCTTCGCGACGCTGGTCGTCGTGTTGATGATAGCTGTTGACAACACTTCGGCGAAACGTAAGTTTAATATTACAAAATTTCTTTAAAAAATAATTGCTATCACTGATACATCTCTAGAATTAAATTCTTTAAACACCATGATATTTTATTTTCGATCAGTTTAGAAACAAATTATTAAGTTTTTCAAGACTTTCACTACAAAAAATATAAAAAATCATAACTTGTGGTAAAAGTAAGTAGCCTACTAGGTTAGTTGCATTACTTTTGAAAATTTACTAACAAGGAATATTTCTACTTGCTTTAATAAGAAGATAAAATAAAAATATTTTAGTTTTAAAATATATTTTTGTATAATTACCCAGAAATTATTTGTATGTATAATGGTCTTTTAGATTTCGTAAATGTATTGTAGTTGGATACAAATATAGTTTTTAAGAAAACTGGTAAGTATATGTATATAGAATATATTGTTAATATCCATTAAATTTTAAAAGGTGTGTTATTAATCATTGATTTAAACCTTTAAATAAATATTATTCGAGACTTTTCCTGCTCTCCACACATAAGCTAGATATTCTATTGGCCTATAAAACACATTTAAAAGACAGTAGCTTAGTTACTATATAATATGTAGTATAATATTATAGTAAAAACCGCTCCTTACCCTCAACTTTAGAATGTTTTATAAAATGATATACAATATAATATGATTGGATATCATAGTAATAGAAACATTCCCTATGGTGGTAGGGTTGGGTTCAATTCCCCATTAAATTATGAGGGTGAATTTTTAAATAGTATAGTTTTGTCTCCTTCCTAAGTAAATAGGTAAAATTGGTTATTTCATTCCTGTTTCTCTTTAATATATTGTACAAGTCAGTAAAGTTACTAATAGCCATAACACTTTTTATTAAAACATTAGAAATACATAAAAAGTGCAAAACATTTAAAGTTTCGAATTATCATGTTCTGTAAAGATTAGATGCTCTAGGCTTACATATATATTACGACAAACTAATCCAGAAAAACTTTTCCGGATAAGAAAGGAAGAATTTAGAGTATACGTACTCGAATTTGCTGTGGAGTGAGTTAGGTGAACCATTAAACAACTGAATAAATAGGTATTAGACTAATGATTAGAAGAATTGAAATGGCAAAAGTGGATAAATATTAGGAAAAATAGTTGAATTTTATGTTTAACCGGTGACCTGGCGGTCTAGGGGTAAGGTGTCAGACTTCTATGCTGGCGGCCGGGGTTCAATCCCCGGTCGCGGCAAAGATTTATCTGATTACCAAACCCTTCCTTCACCTCTGACAAGACATCTTGTGAATGTGGGGAATGCCAGGCCTCCACCGTGGTTCGGATTCCACGTTAAGCTGTAGGTCCTTCATTTCATCTCACAAACACCCTACCATTACACATTAGCGTAAGTGCGTATAACCCGAACTGGTAGTAAGACGTGGTGCTAATAATAATAATAATAATAATAATAATAATAATATGTTTAACCTAGAGTGAGCTATCTCAGTTATAGAGTTGAAATTTAGTTTAGTATAAATGACAATTAGTTAAAGGTTTTAACTGATAGGTCAAAAAGATAATACCTACTTTCTCTATGGTATTAGACACTTCTCTATGGCATTAGGAACTCGAAAGTTCATTGCTGCACTTACAAATGTACGCTCCTTATTATTATCTTGAGTCAGTTCTATCCAGTCCACCTCATTACACCCCAATCTCTTTCAGGTCCATTCTAATGTTATACTCCCATATGCGTTTAGGTCTTTCTAATGGTATCTTCCCATTGGGTTTGCCAGTCAATACCCTAAACAAGGCTCTAGAATATCCCATTCGCATCGTAAGTCATGTACACCGTAATCTACGAGACTTGATTTTTCTAACAATGTTTTGTGATGAATACACATTATGTAACTCATCATTATGAAACGTCCTCATCTCTCCAGTAGCCTCTTCCCATTTTTGGACCAAATATATTCTTAAGCACCTTATTTTCTAAAAACCTAAATTGTTTGGTGTCAAGGAAGGTAAGCTATCACTTTCACACCCATATGGAACAACCAGTAAAGCTATTGTTTTGTATATTCTGAGTTTTACATTCTTTGACAGCAGGCGAGATGTCTACAACTTACTGACTATTAGCATTACCAACTGTTATTTTCCCAATTTCCACTCTAATATTGTTATTGCTATTTAAAATCGCTCCTAAATATTTAAACTCATTAACCCTGACAAATGATATGCTGCTAGAAATAATCTCTAAATTTTTGACCTCAATCTGTGTTCTCTGTGTGATGATAAACTTAACTCCTCACTAACTTCCAATAAAATGTCTACCTTTCTTGTCACACCTTTCTCCAACAAAGCTAAACCATCAGTGTATTCTAATAGCTGAATTACCCGCCTCGGTGGCGTAGTTGGCTAACGCGCTTGTCGTGTTGAGCTCGACTGCTGAGGACGGGGAGATCGAGGTTCGAATCTCGGTCGGGTGAACTGGGGGTGGTTTTCCCTAAATGGTTTTCCACTCTCCCTCCACACAAATGCGGGTTCACTTCCTCTAGTTAAACCTTCCCAATTCTTAATCCATTAGAGTAATTAGTATTGAAAGCGTATAACCCGAACGGGTAGTAAGACGCGGTGCTAGATAAAAAAAAAGCTGAATTGTATCGTTTAATGTCAACCCTTACCCACTTTTACCTTAATAGTATATTTAAGGCTAGATTAAAAAATAATGGGAAAAGTGCATCTCTTAATTTCAATATAATAATATAATGTGTTTCGAAATTGTCTGAAAAGTTAAATATTATACTAACAAAAATTAAATTGCAGGTTAAAATTAATTATAAATAGCATATAAATTTAAATATTAAATTGATCTTCAAGATAAACGATGACTATCTAATCAGATGCAGATGAATGTATTTTAGTAGAAAAATTAACTGATAACTGTAATATATAAGTAAAACTTATTAGAAGATAAAGTGTAGGTAAAACATAATTGTATATTATCAAATTAAATGAGTTAATAATGTGTAAATTAATTTCAACCCTACATCGTATATTAAACAATTTACATGATTATTAATTTCCACATTTACATATTATTGTGATATTAGCACAAACTTAACTTAAAGGTAGTAGCATAAAAACTCGAGCAAATTAAAGCTAGGGAGTTAGGACATTCTGGAAACAGATTCTCTACAAACATATTTTAGCCAGCAATCTTGACAAATTTATTTGCATTGCTATATTGGAAGATAATATTTATCAGTGTTAAAATATGTGGTTTTGTATAATAAATTATTCAAAACCAAGTTTAATTTAATAACAGCCCCAAAAACTAAGGAAGGATAAACATAACAAGTTTTATAATTGGAACTGTGGAAAATGTTTCATCAAAAGTAACTAAGCCAAGTTTTACACCCCACTACACTAGCGCGTTAGTTAACTACACCACCTAGGTGGGTCAAGGATTCAGTGTTAATAATTATACAATTATAAAAGTAATAAAATTATTTAGACAGTCATAAAGTTAAACCAAATGATTGATCTCTTGTAACTTTTACTCGTTTGAACAAGAAACTCCTTTCTGCATCAGATATCACATTTACTTAATTTTAATTGTTTTGATCAGGACAAATTAATCAGGTAAATAAAATTTGGTACTAAAATAAAATAAATGTTGTGTAGAAAAAAAAAAAGCCCAGTATTTCACTTTGGAAAACATGGTGCATTGAATTGTATATGGTGAGTGATGACTAATTAATGCCAGCTTGCACTTTTGACCAAACGGTTTAATAAGATACTCACTTTGCATTCGATCAGGGTTGACTGTGGAGTAATGGTTTGAATATCAACTAGGTGAACTTCAGGGTACATGTCAAAGATAGTTTTTAATTCGCTATTCCCATAATATTTCTACTCTAGTGATGACACCTTTACCATAGACTTAACGTCTGTATTCAACCAAATAGTCAGTTTCTTTTCAAATTCGCCTCCTTTATTCTTTTCTCTTAAGATAGATATATAAAATTATTTATATTCAGTACTAGAGCAATAGAGCATAGTTTGGGCCCTTAGATTTTATGGCAGTTCATTTAATTACTGTCCTTATATTCATGGGTTTGATTACCAATGAGGGTCGAGAATGTATCACTTTTAAATTGGTTTTCTTCTGTTAAATTTATGGTTTGAGATCTCTTTTATGAGTCTGTCATATAATTAAGTTAATATAGGTAATTTATAGCCAACAAAAGTATAAAACACATACAAATATTTCAATATGGATCCTATATACTTTTTCTTTATAATTAACCTGATCATTCAGGGGATCAAACTAACGTAAGCTTTACCCCACGTGCAAGCAGAACTTGACACCTTCGTGACCATAATATCCAGTTTATATTTCCTCTAGTTTAATTATTCATACATGTATCTTTGGAGCACGAAACGGTTAGGATATTATCACATATGAAACATACACACGTGTGACACCATTTTTTTATTTCATTAGCTGCCTGGTCAAAGTATTTATAATTATTTTCTTATATTGTTGTAATATTTTAAATAATTTGTTCATGAGATGATTATGATGATGATGATGTAAATAATTATCGATAAATTTACTTATTAACATAAGTGTACATCATGAATCCTATAAATCCAATAAAATTAAATATTATAATTTAAAATCAGATTGCTGTAATTATTGAATAATTTAAAATAACTACTTTAATAGTATTTATCTTCACAAACACATTTAGTTTCATTTTATCTTTATTTCATTTAAACACTTTAATGTGAAACGACACACACGGGATTCGAACCTAAATTAATTTAATTTGACCACTAATGCCTTGTCACAGAGCTCATGTATTCGGTGGGGGAAGAAATAACTTCTGGGTTAATTACTTTCATTCAATGGATAGTAATTAAGAATTAATTTCCATAATTTATTTGAAAAATCGTCAACCTGCACTTAGAAAGCTTTGCGAGACAGATTAAAATATGTATGTATTATTAATAGAATTAATACATTTTAACTATCTTAAAGACATATTATATGAAGTCTACTAAATGTTGAATATATAATGGAAATATTTATCACCATAGCTCTAAATGTTTAAATTATGACATTGACAAAACTAATGCATTTTTATATTTTTTAATCAAAATAAAAACCAGAAAGTGAATATTTTCATATTATTATTTTTGATATTTTTATACATTTTACTGGTTGGCTTATTTCATCTCAGTATTTCACGGTTTTGATAACATGGTAGGAAAACTGTTTTTTATAAAATGCAATTGTCAACCATGATTAATTATGATGCTATTTTTTACCACCACACTTAGCTACCTGTTTAGATTTTCACCTAAGTACTAATTATTATAACATATTAGGAATAAGTAAATGATGTAGATAGAATTTAGAGGAAGTGTATCCTCATTTGCGTGGAAGGACAGTGGAAAACCATTTAGGAAAAATACCACTCTCATTACACCCGACCGGAATTCTAACACCGATCTCCTTGTCATTGGCAGTCGAGTCTATTTCGATGGTAACGACTTAACCTGCTTCGGTGATCGCATGGTCTATGATATTGTTTTATTAGTTTTCATACTATCATCAAATGTGAAAACTACGGATTTTATGACTTGAGGTATGAAACTACAATAGTTTAAGGAGATTTTATAACCTTCAAATATGACCTCTGTCAGCCAATACAAAAAGTGCGTAGACCGACTAATCAATCGGTAAAAAACCATAAAGACAAAAAGTTTGATTAATCGTAACCATTCACGATATTTATAGTTTCGTACTGACCTACTCAATTTTACTTTTAATTGATTTCCCCTTCCTCTTTAACCTTTTAATCAAAGTTTTATTTTCTAAAAAACTTGTATCTGAGCCACCTTTCTTCCCTCCACCCTCATTTTAATCATTTGACCTCCTTGTCAGACAAAAACCACGTGCGAAAATTTCCAGCAGGCTTTAATTGTTGAAGCGTCAAGTTGGTAGTTACTATTTTATCCGTGCTCTGACAGGGCTGTTATTTATTATATTTTTTTTGTAAGGAAGTCTCACTGTTAAGGTGGCTCTCTAGGTAGCTGAGCTATTACAAATAAGATATTGCCCTTATGTTAAATATTGCTAAAAACTTTAAAAGGTACGAACATGAGTTTGGTGCTTACTGGAATGCACTTATATATATACATACACACGTTTGTAGATACATGAACATAGCTTAGACCCGCTTCTGTGGCCACGTGTTCTAACGCGGGATTCTCGTATTAGAATATAGACAGCCGAAGACCGGGAGATAAAGGTTCGATCCCGGTCGGGTGCATTGGGGATGGTTTTTCATAAATAGTTTTACACTCTACCTCCACGCAAATGCGGGTGTACTTCCTCTAACTAATCTATCCTAATCCCTAAACCATTAGTGGTATTACTATGTAGGCGTATAGCTCTAACGGGTAGTAAGAGGTGATGCTACAAAAACATAGTTTAGAAGTTTAAATTTTACACTCTGAACAGTGTAAAAAAACACATTTTGGGTTGATCACTAGGTCCTAAATGCCCAGGGAGGAAAAGTTAACTAGTATAGGAACATAGAATGGAAGTTTTGAATAAAATATTAGGGGAGTCACAACACAAATTGAATTGTCATTTGTAATTTTCTTGCTCCCTGTTGGTTCTCAAACTTCCAAACAGCTCGACTCAGTAACAAGATAAACCAACTTTGTTTCTGCTCAACTACTCTAATGTCATAATCTACTCGCATAGTTTTTGTGGACACCGGTGCAATATGTGCAACAATGGAATAAACACATACTTATCTTTGATATTTTAGCTATGATATAAGTGGTATACGTGTTAGAGGCTGAAATATTATTCTGATTAAAATGGTTATAATTGTTGCGATATTAAAAAAACACACATTGGGGGTCTACGTAGATTATCCTAAGCAGAATATCATTTACATAACATTATCCAAAATGTAGACTAGAAGTTAATTAATCTAATTGATAGTTATTTATAAAATCACTTTTAGATTAATAATTAAAACAAAATATTTAAAAAATTAAATTTTAAAATAACTTTGGTTGGATACCACTAGCTAAAGATAAGTTAGATTAATTTAAATAAGACAAATTTATGTTAATCAACTTTAGGGCGGCTAAGTGTAAGTAGTAGAGTGCTTAATAAATATATATTAAATTTAATATTTACAAATATATTGGAGCATAACATTATAATGGACTTGAAAGAGATAGAGTGGGATGAGGTGGACTGGTTATTACTAGCTCAAGATAGACATAAGTGGCGTTCTTTTGTAAGTGCGATAATGAGCTTTCAAGTTCCTAATGCCGTAGAGTAAGTAAGTATCGGCTTACCGTGAACAAACATTTTAAGATGTATATCTTTGTTCAAAATTGTTGTTTTGTAATTTTATTACATTATTAGTGGCATGTCAATTCTTACTTGTTAATTATTTTACCTACTTAATTTACCATAAAACATGTTTAGTATACATTTTTCAATAGTTTTAGAGCAAATTGATTACAACAAGGATCCTCCAAAATAGTATTTTGTATATCTATTTTGTACAGTCCATGTATTAAGTTTTTTAATTTAATTTTAAACAGTACCTTTAGAAATTTATTGCTTCTAATATAACCATGTATTCCAATAAGTGAATTTTAATGCTTTCAGACAACTTTACTATGTGCCTTTAATTATTCATCGTGACGTTCGAAATTCTTAAGCAACACAAACATGAGTACATATCAATAATGTCCTTAGGAAGGATTACGCACGACAAGAATAACAATATTTTATCAAAATAATTTGTATGAATTTATTAATAGTTGCGCTTAAATAAATCTCTCTAGGACTTAATCCTCTAATTATAAGATATATCTAAAAATTCAGCCTTAAAAGTATGCTAGCCCGTAACTTATATGTAGAATATATAGCCTATGAATTCTATCTCACGGCGTTTTTTCCTAGCTCAATATTGAAAATATTTTACAATATCATTAATATTATTTTAAAGACGTATGCAATATTTATCAAGAGGGGTAGCTATATATCACATGACTTTGCGTATAAATACATTAAAGTATATATAAGTTCTTATAACCAGCAAATAGGGTTCTTCCTATGAAGATTGAACTATTCACAATACTTTAAAATGGGTCAAATTTTTTTGGGAAGTACTCGTATATCATAATATTTTGGCTAGCTCAAAATGTGATATACGAGCCTTGGAACATTACGGTCGTGATATATCAGGGGTAAAACCATTGTCACACTAAGCCCAGGGTTCTAGCTTTCAATCTATTTTTTTCAGGTGCTCTTTTTAAAATACTCTTGTCCATGTGTGTGAATTGCAAATTAACCGAAGCAGATCTTGGTTTCAATTTAGTGTTGTAGGGGCCTATTTGTTAAGGTTATTTGAGTTAAAATTAAAATGATTATATATTATAATTAGTTATTCATGTTCTTGTATTACCTATTGGTTATAAATTAACAAATATTTTGGTAAATTACAGAACTTCGGATACACTGTAGTTTTAATCCATTTAATAACAATATTTATATATGCATTTTTGTTTGGTTGATAATGCACTTGTGATGATCTAATTAATTTACTGAGTTAATTGAATTACCTTATTTTAATAGATATCTTAACCTGACTGGTAGATCAGGGTTTGAAACTGGGTCTGTTCTAATGAGGGTGGTTTTTCGTAATTGCACAGAAGACTGACAAACTAAATAAGGGTAGCTTACCTACCAAATACTTTCATCCTCATCCTCATCCCTGCACCATTAGGGTAATTAACACATATGGATATGATCTGAACAGGTAATAAGGAGTGCTAACAAAAATATGACTGTAAAAATACTCATACATTTTAATCCCTTTTGATTTTAAACGATTGTGTATTACCTTCAAAAATAATTAATTTATGGAAAAAATAGGTCACAAGAATTAAAAAAAAACTAATATAATAAGTTACCACAGTATAGATGCTGTATTCTTATGTTAGTAAAGAAGTAGACTAATCATTAACATTTATTTTAGTTTTTTCACCATAGTTTTAGGATAATTTAGTTAAAATGTAACTAAAGATAGGGAAATACGCACGTTTTACTATCTCGAAGGGGTGATCTGACGGTCTAGGGGTAAGGTGTCGGATTTCTGTGCTGGGGGTCCGGGGTTCAATCCTCGGTCCCGGCACAGATTTATCTGATGGCCAAACCCTTTCTTCACTTCTGACAAGACGTGTATTAATCACAATTTGTGAATGTGGGGAATGTCAGGTCTCCACCATGGTTCGGATCCCACGTTAAACTGTAGGTCATCCATTTCATCTCACAATCACCCTACCATAACACATTAGCGTAAGTGCGTACAACCCAAACCTTTAGTAAGACGCCGTGCTTAAAATAATAGTATTTAATAATAATATTTAATAATAATAATAATAGTACTTAATAATACTATCTCAAAGCGAGTGAGATATAAATTAAACAAGTAAGCCTTGTTTATATCAGATATCAAGGAGTATATTGGCTTGGAAGTTTTTGAGGCCACTTAACTTTTCAAACATTACACGTGTTTGACTGACAATAGGGTGTCCTTGTGGCTTTTGTTCTTAGAGGAAGCTTTATTATTTTTTTTTCCCTACTTGGGAACTTGGCAAGTTTGGGGTGGAGTTAAACTCTGGCGTATTAATAATTATAGTAATTGAAGCTCTGCGAACACGCGAAAGTCACTGAGTTTTATTACAGAGCACGCACTCCTTACATCCAAATATTTAAATATTCATAAGCCATTTAATGTTTATGGGTAGAAAGTTGAGGTAAAAAATTTAATTCTATTCATATTTCAGAATTTAAATAGTTTTTTCTTTAAGTATCAGTATATTCGGGTGAATTGAAGAAATATGTTTGGGTGAATAATTGTTTGCATTGTGCGTTTATGCTTCCTAAAGTATTATTATTAGCACCGCGTCTTACTACCCGTTCGTGTTATACGCACTTACGCTAATGTGTAATGGTAGGATGATTGTGAGATGAAATGAAGGACCTACAGTTTAACGTGGGATCCGAACCACGGTGGAGGCCTGGCATTCCCCACATTCACAAGATGTCTTGTCAGGGGTGAAGGAAGGGTTTGGAAATCAGATAAATCTGTGCCGGGACCGAGGGTTGAACCCCGGCCGCCAGCACAGAAGTCTGACACCTTTCCCCTAGACCACCAGGTCACCTACTTCCTAAAGTAGTACTGAACATTATGCACGAGTAGGTATGTGAAAAAAGTATCGATACCTTACTAATATCGATATTTTCCTTTTCATACGAGGGTTTTTTACTTAATACTTTTTTTTTCCAATACTTTTACTGGCTGATATTAGAACTAACACTCCGGTGTCTGATTGGTATCGAAAGAAACATATATTTTTGTCATCTTAACTCATGATTGGATTAAATGTTTCCTAGGGTGGACTGTGGAGAAATAACAAATGACACTATTTCTCAATTCTCACTCATTCTCTGCGTGACACATTAGAAGCAGCTATAGCTGGTGTGGTAAAACATTTTATAATATCAATTATACAATATTTTATATCATACCTTCCAAGTTTCAACACACACAATATACGTGATAGACCTAAGCATACTTTGGTTAAATCATTATAAGTTTCAGTGTTTAAATAAATATGGAAATACAATAACTATGCAAAATTTGAAATTACTATTACTAGATAAAAATACATTTTTCCAAATTAAAATTTCGGTAGCGATAATTACTGCTATCGATATTTTTCTTCATGATACTTTTAATTATTGCCATATCGATACTTTTCTTTTGATACCACATCCCTACGACACAATAAATAAACTCATTAAAAATATTAAATACAAATAATTATTTTTATTGTTAATGATATACAAAATATTATAATTTTACAAATTAACAATTGATTCACAATGCTGCAAAACTCCAAATAAACAAGACAGGAATTTTAAGGGGTTCGTTGCATGCGATTATTTCATTTAAGAAATTACGCAAAGCTATTTATCTTGAAAATTTAAATTAGAAAATAAATAATTTCGTGGAAACATTCTGAATAGACCTAGTTAATTGATTCTAATACAAATGAAATATTTAATTTATCTGAGGATACTTTGTAAAGACATTTAGGACACTCAATTTAATATTTAACATTTGTGTACAGATTTAGTGGGAACAGAATTTTAAATATATTCCTTGAAATAATTCAAGAATTGTCAAATATGGCAAGAACAAATTTTATCTCGATATGAACCGGACGCGTGACGTAAGTAAAGTTGAATTCAGGGAAATAGTTCATAATAGGGTGGGGTGAATTCTTAAGGGTAATTTACTAAACACAAATTCTTATAACTTACTGTAAAATCAATATCTGTTTATTGTATTCTAATAATACCTCATTGTGTGAGTAGCTTATTCAAGGAACTATAACTCTCCATTGAAAAACTCGTATTGATTTATTGTCTGCAAAAATGAAAAGAGTCCTCTTCACCCCTGATCACCTTTGGTTATTGAAAAGTTTTTAATAATGAGAAAGGTGACCTGGTGGTCTAGGGGTAAGGTGTCAGACTTCTATGCTGGCGGCCGGGGTTCAATCCTCGGTCCCGGCAAAGATTTATCTGATTACTAAACCTTTCCTTCACCTCTGACAAGACATCTTGTGAATGTGGGGAATGCCAGGCCTCCACCGTGGTTCGTATTCCACGTTTAAACTGTAGGTCCTTCATTTCATCTCACAATCACCCTACCATTACACATTAGCGTAAGTGCGTATAACCCGAACGGGTAGTAAGACGCGGTGCTAATAATAATAATAGTGAGAAACATAATCTTTCAGATTAGATTTCTGAAGAAATATTTATTGATACTATTATTTTGATCCTTGTTTTTTATTGTCATCATAAAAAAAACTTTTTTTTAATAGATTTATAAAGTTGCATTTATTTCAAATTATAAGATAAATTATATAGTTTGTTTCCAGATAAAACCAAGATTTTAATGTATTTATTTTAGTGAAAATTATATATCTTTTAGCTATAACATGAATATGTTGGTTTTACTTTATTTTAGTTCAAGAACTATATTATTAAATAAAGTATATACATATCAAATATTTTAAATGTAACTGTTCTAACTTTAGTTAGTAAGATTTTGGGTCTGTAATTTCAAAACAAGTATATTTACTTTAACTGCATATCTAAGAAGTCATCTTGAAAGTTTGAAATAATTAATTTGTTATTAACAATAAAAAATTCTGTTTGTAGAGTATATGTTGAATAATGTATGTAGAGGTACACATTATACTACACAATTTATCAAGCTACACTTGTATATTTATGTTAATTTTTAAATTATATGGTATACTTAAAACATGATGCAAACTAACTTAAGCTTACACAATAAATACCACATTAAACGTAATAATACGTTGCTCCTGAACCAATTTGAATACAAATTTTTTGTTTGACGTAGAGGATTAAAGTCTACCTCTATTTGGCTAACATAAGTATACACACACACCTCAATAGTAATGTTCTATTATTTACTCTTGAGTTTTGTGTGTGTGTTTTAACATTTAATACGTGGGATATGTGGAAAGTATCAAAAGGCCCATCTAAACACCTATATTTTAGTAGAAAATTTACTACGGAAAAAACATGCAGACATTTATGTTTATTCTTTCACGTATCGAAATAATATATGTATATGTAGTGTCTGTATTTAATTATATATGTTTCTCTTAACGTTAACACACAGAATAAATACCAACTTAAGCTTAAGACCTCACGGTGAACTTGCTTAGAAAGTGAATGAGAGCATAGTTATTTTAAATAAGGATTTTGCAAATTAAATAGTACAGCTTCTAACAGTGGTAAAACACGAATCTAGATTTATTCAAACATTTAAAGATTAATTCAAGTAAACTTGAATGTCAAACTGAAATATCCTAAATTGCGAGTAAAAATAATACTTGGACAGATATTATGAACATTATGCAAGCGATAAAAACTTAATTTTTTAAATCTAACTTTCGTTATTTTTAATATTCTCCCGTGGCAATTCAATAGCAATTATTTTACTTTATCAGCTTGGCACTAGAAAAAAGTCCATTATGTAGCATTACATTTTTTTGAATAAGCAAAATATCAACACATTTTCGGAAAGACTATTGCGATATTTTAATTCAGATAATCCTAATAATAAAAACCAACATTAATGAGTGTGTTCAAACGATTTAGGTTACTTTAAAGGCACCAAGTACACTCGAAAACATTTATTTAACCATTGAACAGCGTTACTTTCAAAATGATGTATTGAAGATGGATCACAAATAATGAGTGTGTGTGCTTTTAATTCTCATCCATATGCTTATATCAGTTTAACTGCTAAAGCGTTATGAGAAAGTGCATAAAAATAATATCCAAGGACAGGGAAGAAGAATAATATCCAAGGACAGGGAAGATTTTCACACGAATCCTTTTTATATTACTTAGCAAAAGTATTAAAAATATTGACGGTTTATCGCAAATAATTCCACAACAATTTACTCCCTTATATCTTCCGCGTGAGGTGTGTAAAATAAACAAAAATCAATCGCACGGGGTTTTGACACGACTTCGTGAAGAAGGGACAGATAGTAACAAAGACAATCTCAAATCAACTCTCCCCTCAAATGACAAGTGATTAGGTCTAAAATCTATATTTTTTCGCTTGATTAAATCGTAGCTCACCACAATCATTATAGTTTTATATCTCTTTGGGAAAGTAACGAGACTCAACCACAACACTTTTTAAGCACGTTGTTTTTTGTGATAAAGTCTAACTATTACTATTATTAGCACCGCGTCTTACTACCCGTTCGGGCTATACGCACTTACGCTAATGTGTAATGGTAGGGTGATTGTGAGATGAAATTGAGGACCTACAGTTTAACGTGGAATCCGAACCACGGTGGAGACCTGGCATTCCCCACATTCACAAGATGTCTTGTCAGAGGTGAAGGAAGGGTTTGGTAATCAGATAAATCTGTGCCGGGACCGAGGATTGAACCCCGGTCACCAGCACAGAAGTCTGACACCTTACCCCTAGACCACCAGGTCACCGTATAAGTCTAACTACTCGTTCAGGTTTATAATGTGTGTGTGTGTGTACAGTACATTCACTGCCAGAATTGTGGTAACTGACAGATGGCAGAAGATTTTTATTCCAAACATTTATTGAGCATTATTTATGTTATCATATGTGGACATAATTATTTTCTCAGTAAAACTATATTATCAATAAAAAGTTTTAGTATGCGCTTCTTATAATACTTCACCAAGAATTACTGTATAATTTATTTTTAGTAAATTATTTAAAGAAGAAAATATATAAATAAAACTATTATGTTTTGTTTCGCGGTTGCGGCAACAAGAAATATTATAGTACATGAAATAATAAATTAAAAATTATTATATTAACTCTTGTATCATCTTATAACTGGCCATATAAATAAATATGTGCTTATGACTTGTAAAAATAACCATAAAAGTTTTTAGTTCCAAAATAACAAGTTTTAATTTTGTAAACAGATGCGCATGAATACAACCAATCTGTGTGACGTCATCAACCGAGCTCATTTTGGTCTTATTTTCTATCTTGATTCATGAAGTGGACGCAGCCTTTTAGAAGTTCTCTTTTGCAAAGGTTTTTTTTAATTGACCAAAGAAGCTATTTTTACACACACACACACAAAAAGAAATATACAAACGATTATTTTCATAAGTTCGTGTTTTGCTAATGTAAAAACAGTTAAAAAGATACATAAAAAACGGTTTGTTGTGAAAGTTTGTATTGCCAAAAGGGGAACCTATGCGAAATGATTCATTATATTCGAGTTTAGCTATATGTTGTGATGTATTAAGTGTAGCCCCACACTTGAGTACTACTCCATCTTACTATGAAACTGGCCTCATGGTCTTGCAATAATAATAATAATAATAATACTTAGCACTGCGTTTTACAAGCCGTTAAAGTTATACGTTTAAGTACTATTTACTCTATTGGAAAGGTTGCACATAGAGGAAGTGAACCCGCATTTGCGTGGGGGGAAGAGTGGAAAACTATTGAAAGGAAACCACCCTAGTTCAACCGAGCGAGATTCGAACCTCAATCTCTCCGTCCTCAACACGAAACTAGCGCATTAGCCACCGAGGCGGATTGCATGGTCTTGCAGATTGTTTGGTGATTGGATACATGAAAGTATATCTGATAGCTTTTGCTAGGTGTCATCTGCCACTACTCCAGTGGGAATTGAATCTACTAACTATACTAAATGTGTTTGGGATGAGTAGCGTTGAACTTAGAAGAAGTGTAACCCCATTTGTAGGTATAGAAATTGGAAAACCATTACAGAAAACCAACTTCGGTACACCTGACCGGGATTTGAACCATAGTATCCAAGTATTCGGCAGTAAAGTCTGTTGCGAGAGTGACACTTTAGGCTATTTGACCACCAGAGCTGATTTTTATCACAGCTAATATTTTAAATAGCAAAATACTTTTGGAAACACTTTTTCATCTCAAATAGAGGGTATAAATTTTCATTGACAATTATATCTTATGTATAGTACTTTATTACTACTACTACTACTACTACTACTATTACTATGTGTTCCATCATACGACATGCCCATTCCTTGTCAGTTAACTTGGACCACCAATGCACCCAGTCATCTGCCTCCTTCATCTCCTAGAATTATCTCCTTTCTTCAAATCATCCAGTATTTTGAATCCTACGCCTTCCTAAGCTTATACGAATTAGATTCTAAGAGAATCAAGAGAAATCTAAATCGTTATAATAAATTAGAGCTCAAATAAATACTGTACTTGGTTAACAAAGCGCAAGAATCACCCTTGTGAATTGAGAACTAAAACATATTAAATCATTACATTTTAAATTTAATTTAATCTCAAATATCAATTCTAAGAAAAATAATCACACAGAGGTTTGACTCCCCAACATAACCCAAACTTTTGCGGGACTACTACTTCCAGCTTTGAAGTAATTGAGAAGCTTTAGATTTTTTAATATTCATAATTATAATAGAAAACAAAGCAATATAACACTAGAATAATGGTAATTTCTCACTAAAAACATCGGTTATTGTTTAAAGTTATAACTTACCTATTAACTAAAAAAAACTTTTATAATTTCTCCAAATTAAATATTTCTACTAAATTTGATCTTTAATTTAAAAATTATCAAATTTTAAAGTTTAACAAATATTGGTAACCACAGGTGCAATAAAATGAATATTAAATTAAATATGCCAAGCAAGAAAAAGTATCAATAAATCGCTACCGACAAAAAGTCAATGTTACAAACCGACTAGCGCCCAAGCGGTAGAAGGAAACATTAATTGTTAAATAAAACAATTTAACTTCTAAAATAAATATGCTAGCGAGAAATTATTTAAGCCTACACGAACGATTTTAATCACATAATTAAGTGTTCAAACACCCAAACCCATTATAGGTCGTAATATTTAAGTATTTAACAACACATGTCGAGTTTATATTTTCCCATCACGGAGTGAATATGTCCACGCCCAGACGAAGACCTCTCGTGGTTGATTCGGAATTAATAGTAACCATGTTATTTGAGTGCCAGCTTTATGTAGATCTAGTTGATGGATACAATAAAGTGGAAATTTTCATATCAGAAGTATAATAGTAACGTTGCGAACAAGTGATAGGCTCATGATTCTCTTGGTAATAACCATTGACACGTCATTCCGGCGATTTTGCAGTGTAGATCGCGTGAGATTTTCTGTCGGCCGGCTAAGCCAATCAGCGTAGACTTAGGTCACCTCATGGAGGTGTCTCGTCGCCCCAACTTTAAAAGGTGTGTCAGAATTTGGTGTGAACCAGTCGTGTGATGGTTGTAGGTCATGGAACTCGTGCTAAGCCAGAAGATAAAATGAGTGAGTAAAGCACATATTTTAGACATAGCAAGTTTATGTAAATTTTTGATACTGCAGGATGTCTAATGAGTATTGGCATTATTCGGGGTGGGTAGTATTGATGTAAATTAGCTATAATTTCTAATATTACAATTGTAGGTTGTCTATGAGTATCAGTATTATTCGGGGTGGGTAGTATTGATGTAAATTAGCTAGAATTTCTAATGTTACAATTGTAGGATGTCTATTGAGTATCAGTATTATTCGGGGTGTATAGTATTGTACTAATGTTACATACTCTTTGAGCTGGTTGAATGAATAATAATTAATGTAGCAACATAAATGATTGTATATCTTGGACAATGTAATAAATTACTCTTAATTTAGACTGGATTTCTGGTAAGGGGGAGATTGGGACTCAAATCCCGGAAGGGTATACTGTGAGGGTGGTTTATCTACATGGTTTAGCACTCTACATATACGTGAATGCAGGTATCTTTCCTATAAAATTCCACCTCCTTCATTCCTATTCCAATAGTGCAATAAATGTATAAGTAGCCCAAACGGGTACTGCTACAAGGCGATTTTTTTGGTATTATTCTTGTATTAGAATCGACAGAATAAAGTTTTAGCTCAATAACAAAAACCTCACTCGTGTGATATTATTTTAACTGTGCAAATCATGGTAGGGCCTTCACCTGCCATAGTATGTAATATGTGTATGTATGTATTCTATAGCAGTGTCTCCTCTTATCAGCGATAATAATACTCATAGCGGACCAGGAGCACATACAGTAGTAGAAGGTAGATAACGTCATGCCATGCTCGACGTTGCAGTGGGGCTTGATATCTAGTACGCACGCACACACATCAGCACACGAACACACTACACACTACACAAATTATACAGATGTCAGGATAAACGCTGGTGAAGTCCATTGAAATGAAACTGACGTTCAAGAGATGGTTTTTCAGAGTTAATATAAAAAAAAATAGCAGTTAGACTCTTTTAAAAAGTACAAATTTTATTTCAGCAACATTGTTAAATTTTATTATATTATTTGAGTTATTTCATAAGTATTGATACTATCTTTTAAAATTGACAGCACAATTTCAAGTGACTTGGCGTATGGATATTTGAAAGTAATTTTAGTACTTTTTCTTGCACACAGATAAGGAAGTTTGTTCCTTTGAAAAGTTGTCCTAACATACTAGTAGAATTATCTCGCAATCAGGTTGCTCGATTGACCTGATTTTTATTCAGGAGTTTGAAACTAAAACCCTCAAAATCCCTATTATACCCCATTCAAAAGACGAGTATTGGTGTTTTTCTCATTACCCTTTACATCACCATATACTTATTTTTAATAATATTCATGGCTATTTTTTTGTAAGGATAAAATTAATAAACATGGAAAGAAAACTTATTCGAAAGTAACTTAATTTTTTTATGAACAAATCCACGTCAATTAATCAAGATGAGATTAAATAAGTTGATAATTATAACAAGTAACATATTTACTGTCCTCAATGGATGTGTTATTTGTTACAATTATCAACTTATTTTTTTGTACAAAATAGTAAGTTAATTTTGAATGTAACATTTAAGTTTGCTTTTCTTATTTATTAATCTCAAATAATTAGGTTGTGTTTAGTATATTAAACAGGTTGGGTTATTGGCTCATTGACTGGCCTACTTGTGAGGTAGGAGATTTCATACCCACTATTTGCTATCTACGTGTACTTAATTAACATTTTTTAAAATCACTGCGTCATACTCGTTGTTCAGGCTATACGCATAATAATTACTCTAATGAGGTCGAGATGAGGAAGGAAGCATTTTTGAGGAAATCTTCCCGTATGAAAAGAGAATAGAAAGCCATTTAGGGAAAATCACTCTAAGTACACCCGACAAGGATTTGAACCCCGATCTCTCTGTCATCTGCAGTCTAGAATATTGCGAGAATGACGCCTAAGACCATGTGGCCACCAAGGCTGGTCCAACCTATTGTTCTTTACGGATTGTCTCGCTATTTGTACCAAGACGATACATTGAGCTATTCTGAGAAAGAAATTTAGACCAAAGAGAGATGGAGAATTAGGAGCGTTGAGGAAGTAACACAATGAAGAACTTTATGGTTGTATGCCGCATCGGGGGGCTTAAGTTAGCTAACGCACTAGTTACATGTTGAGATAGACTGCAGAGGAGGGAAAGACTATACCTCCATGC
Organism: Timema douglasi; assembly: GCA_901482245.1. NCBI lineage: Eukaryota > Metazoa > Arthropoda > Insecta > Phasmatodea > Timematidae > Timema > Timema douglasi. Next base: position 86,115 of record CABEEJ010002485.1, read on the forward strand.
AAATGCGGGTTCACTTCCTCTATATTCAATATTTCCAATTCCTATCCCATTAGCGTAATTAGTACTTAAGCGTATAACCCCAACGTGTATTAAGACGTGGTTCTAAATAAAAACATGGTTGTATGTAACCCTAAAACATATGAAGGAGAATAAAAGCGCATAGCCTGATGTGGTAGGGTCATGTGATGCGTATGTGTGATGACAGGCGTGTTAGTTGTGAATCACGAAGAAACAAAGACCCTTGGTAGGCAGATAAGTTGATAGAAGGATCATTTTAAAATTGATTTGAAGGAGGTGGGATGTTAGGTAAGGGATTGAATGGAGGTGTTTCATAACAGAGTTGAATGACGACCTTACTTTCTGGTGGTCATGGACTTTCGAGTTACTTAATACCAAGGAGTTACCAATAGTGTGATTTTGGTAAGAATAACAGCATAAGTTAGTTAATAAAGTCACCAAGACAATTTTAATATATTCGTATGCCAAACCATGTTATCTCCAGCTGTCACTCTTGATACGTAATATCAATACCTATATTATTATTATTAGCACCGCGTCTTACTACCCGTTCGGGTTATACGCACTTACGCTAATGTGTAATGGTAGGGTGATTGTGAGATGAAATGAAGGACCTACAGTTTAACGTGGAATCCGAACCACGGTGGAGGCCTGGCATTCCTCACATTCACAAGATGTCTTGTCAGAGGTGAAGGAAGGGTTTGGTAATCAGATAAATCTTTGCCGGGACCGAGGATCGAACCCCGGCCGCCAGCATAGAAGTCTGACACCTTACCCCTAGACCGCCAGGTCACCCATCAATACCTATAGAGTAACACACATAATATAGTAAATTGTTATGAATGTTGGTCACTAATAAATATGTTTGAATTTTCTCTATTGTTATTCCGATTAAAATCTTAGTATAGCCGGACAGTTTATACGAGAACATGGAATCCGTTTTCTTCCTGATTAAATTATTGAGCGTGCAGCCATCAGTAAATTATTTTATGTGCACTAATGTATCACCACAAGTCACGAAATTCAGTGAACAACGTTCAAACAAATATATATATTTTTATCATGCTAGCAGACAATCTAGCGAATAAAATATTTATAGTTATTGATATATGGATTATAGAAGGACTCTGGTAGGAGGAATTATATAAGGCAGCTACAAAAGTTAGAACTACTCTAATATAGCCCTTTATCCAAATGTAAAGTCATGTGGTCTTCAACTGGTAATTTTGATTGAGTTTTATCAGTACCTATTAAATAACACTAATAATATAGTATCATTTTATTTATATTGACCACAAAAAATTATATCTTTATTTTCACTAAGGTCCTTTCTACCAGAAAAATACTATACTTTGTGAATTGAAACGTGACCGGTTTATCATTAAAAAAGTTAGGCCTATCTCCTTATTTAGGTTTTGAGGAGTCTTGTTTTTTAACATGACAAAACTTTTCTAATTTAAAAACTATAATTGGCTGTAGAACAAAACCATATTCGGTGATTTTTTTTAAATTTATAGCACAGATGACATGAATATAATAGCTATTTTGATGATTTAAATACAAAATAGCCCGAGTAGGTGGTCACGATATATCTGACCACCAGTAAATACGATATCTGGGCTTCGGTCCCGGTTGGATATTATAAAGGAGTTTTTTTTACTCAATGGGTCCCAACTTCCCCTTCACGCAAATACGGGTACATTTACTATCAAATCTAACTTTAGGATCTCATATTGTAAATATGTGGATAGCCTGAACGGGTAGTAAGCCGTGATACACAAAATAAAAAAAAAATATATTACTGTACTAGCTTTGTGATAAATAAATAAAATTATTATCATGATGGCTTAGTTTGTGAATGACTTACTTAAATTTTAACAGGAAGACAGGCGTCAGACCTAAAATGATCTGAATTGTTGGTTTTTCTCATATAGTTGTTTATTTCTCTGCCCCGGGGAATATTGGTGTATATTAAATTTGAATTCCCACCAAAAGTTGTATTCTCTGTTAACAGCTTGATTAACCTTAAACAAGTAGCTCACAAATTCCTATTCGATTATGCAATAATTGTTAGAAGCCAATTATGTATTGAATAAGTTTTAGACCTTCTTCGATGGCCGTATGGTCTAAGGCTCAACTCTCGCAAGTGACTAGATTTCCGATGACAAGGGAATTAGGTTTCGAATCTCAGTCGGGTGTACTGAGGGTAGTTTTTCTTAAATAGTTTTACACTCTACCTTTACGTAAATATGGATACACGCCCTATAGCTTCAACCTTACCCATCCCTAGCTCATTAGCATAATAATTAGTACATAAGCGGATAAATTGTAGAACACGGTGATAATAAAATAATAATTTGGAATTATAACGCATGGTCTAACGTAGAGTTTGCCAACCCTTTTGTTATCGCACGACGTACAGGTTTAAAAACAATTTGATTGAACGATTTGAAAAAAAAAATATCGATTTTAAAACCTCATCTCTATATTTCTTAATAGTAATTAGTTACTAGTCTATTTTTATGAACACAATCATTTGTTTTCTAAAACTTTGCGGGTGAGATAAAATAATATTCAATGGGGCCGTATCCGGCCATAGGTTGCCAACCACGCTAACACTTTGGTATAGTGCAATAGTAGTGATGGGGAGGTCGGGGATCGAATCCCAGTTGGGTGTACTGAGAGTGGCTTATCTTAATGTTTCCTATTCTTCTTATATGCAAATTCGGGTAATTTCCTATAAATTCAACCTTCCTCATCCCTACCCCAAAAATGTAAACATGCGGATAACACACAGTGCACACACAAATATAAAAAGGTGTTTGACCGAGCTATGGGCTGGTGTTTAACAAATGTGTTCTGTTTTGAAGTTTTGGCTACATTTAAATTTCATTCATACTTGGTGTATCATCAGTAAACACATCAGTTTGATCATGTCAGATATATAAATGTAAAATTTAAATTTGTTTTAAAATTATTATTATTAATAATGTCACGTCTTACTAGCCATCAGGGATGTACGCGTTTTTATTGCGCAAATGCGCTAGGGATGAACGAGGCAGAGTTGAAAAATTGTACCCGCATTTTTGTTTAGGCATATTAGAAACTTATTTAGAAAAACCGTCATAATACAGTATACCCACTTTATAATCGAACACCGAACTCCCAAGCCAGCGAATCATAATTGGGTAACCTGACATTTAATCCGTGTGACCATTGTCTCGATTGTGTTTTAGAATTTAATACACAATATTGTGTGTGTTTTTCCAATATGCTTTTAAGTTATGAACATTCTAAGTTTTGATGCAGGTGTTTTGACCTTCACTATATTTTAGACATCTCAGGTGCTAATAGCCCAGCCGTGTAAAGCAAACAGCCCGTGTGTGTGTATATATATATAAATTTCAAAATTATTAATATCTGTATATACTGATTTTCTATTAAGGTGGTCCTTACTTCAACCACAGCAGTGTTCAAAAATTATTATTTGCATTTGGCAGCACTAATTTAAACACTTTCAATAGCGTAGGCCTAAACACCAACTATTCAAGGATTGGACTTATATGAAGGCTAAAGAAGTTACTACATCTACTTTCATGAACGTCAAGTCAAGTGATATGCAGTGGTAGCCTTTTTATTTTTTTGAATAAAACATATATTAACTGGTTTCTTAATATAAGGTGGCCAGCTTTTGTTTATAATAATAACTGATTATGTTAATTTATATGCTTGCAATTAAAATAATTGAGGTTAATTTAATCTATTATTTACTGTTATATAATTTTTATTAGTTTATTTTTATATTAAAGTTATTTTTTAATAGTAAATGCTTTGAAATAATGATTTAATCAATACTTAAAAAAAGCACAAAATGAAATAATACCAATGTTGACTGCTCGGTTCTTATATTTTTTAAAAAGCTTTTATTTTCTCTATAGCATTAGGGACTTGAAAGTTCATTGCTAAACTTACAAAAGTACACCACTTATCCCTATCTTGAGCTAGTTTTATCCAGTTCCCCTAATTAAACCCAATCTCTTTTAGGTCCATTTTGCATCTAGGTATTCCCACTGGTATCTTCCCATCAAGTTTGTCAGTAAAGACCCTGAACGATAAAAGGCTCTTCCCTATAAAAATCGGATTCAACCCAATGTGAGGGATAAAAAGATTTCAGAACTTTACCCGGTTGTTTTAAACTCATTGGTTCGTTAAAAGCTCTTGTTGAGTAAAATATCACCCTTTATTTTTATGAAAATATAATACAGATTACATTAAATGTTTAAAAGTTTTAAAATAACTTCGCGTAACAAGGACTGTCTTTACAGATTAAGAGATGATCAAGATTAGGATTGTTTGTGACACAACCACACTTTTTTTAAAAAACATTAATATTTACAAATTAAACCATATTAAGTGTAGCTTTATGGTGACCCACCTCGGGGGAGTAGTTGGCTAACTCGTTAGTTTTGTGTTGAGCTAGACTGCCGAGGGTGGGGAGATCGAGGTTCGAATCTCAGTCGGGTGAACTGGAGTTGGATTTCCCTAAATGTTTTCCACTCTCTCTCCGGACAAATGTGAGTTCACTTCATCTAAATTCAAACTTCCTCCATTAGCGTAATTAATACTTAAGTGTTTAACCCAAACGGAGAGTAAGACGTGGGGCTAAATAATAATAATAATTATTATTATTTATGGTGTAGTGAATTTTAGTTTTATAAAAATTAATTAAATGCACTTAACTAAAGTTAAATAAAAACACAAAGTAAATTCATATTAAATATAAGTCCTGCAAAATACATCAGACTCTAAAGTGAACCAGTGTTGAAACTATTCATATAGTGAAATATACCTCAGTGAGAACAAAATGAAAAAACTAAGAAGAAATAATGGTTGACGTTGTCATAAAAAATGTTTATCTTGGTGGAAATGTATGACCTTTATTTCTTGCGTTACAAAGTTTAAACAAAACACAATCATATGTAAACATAATAAAAAAAACACAACGTGGTGTCATAAAATACAACCCAACAATTTTTTTAATGTTAAGGAAAGTTCATAAAAATCAAACAAAGACTTTCCAAATTCTGTTTTATTTGCATGTCTTAACAGGGTTATACATTCAGTATAATTTAATTAGAAGTTTAAATTAAATTTTAATTGGCTATACTCGAGTCTATTATATGACGTGATTAGTTTAAATATATCTCATAAATATGTTATTTAATGTTTTACCAATTTGAGTTAAATATTTATTCCCCACAATCATAATTTAATAATTAATAAATGGTTTGGTGCACTGTACCCATTATCACGCTCCTATACAAAATAAGAAAGCTATTTGTTCAAAACTTGTAATAAATGTGAAAAGAAATAATAAACATTGTTGCAGAAAATCCAACCAACGAGCATACATGAAATAATATACACTGTTATAGAAACGTTTTGGGGGAAAATTGACCTCTATTTTCACCAAAGAGCTAACGACCAATTTCCCAGTACTCTATTTAAAAAAATTAACCCACTTTAATGGCTGCATGGTCTAATGGGCTAGTCTCGTAATATGCTAGACTGCCGATGACGGGGGAAATCGAGGTTCGAATCTCGGTCGGATGGACTGAGATTTTTCTAAAATGGTTTTCACACACCCCTCTACTCAAATGCGGGCACACTTAATCTAAATAGAGCCTTCTTAATCCTTAAAATAATTAGCGTAATTAGTACATAAACGTCTAACCTGAACGGGTAGTAAGACATGATGTTTAAAATTTGGCTAATATCTCAAACTTTTATTTTTATACCTAATATATTTTAAGTAATAATTTTTACTTTTAATAGTACTATAGCTTTTCAATGATAACTTATTTCGTATCTCAAAGAGTTGCGCAGATATTCAAAATTAGAGATACTCGTTTATATAAAGTACACTGCCATTTTCCCGGGAAATGAGATGCACAATTTTCTTTATATTTATATACAGTAAATATATAAATATTATAATAAAAATTATTAGTGTAGAATTAAATAAATTTTTTTTTTCTTTTGACTCTTAAATAAACTATCCTTAATTTTAGGTCTATATAGAAAATTCCAAAAACTCTTTGAGTAATCTCATTAAAACCCTAGAAATCTAGTTTTAGCCTGAACTGTAAAATAGTTTAGGCTCTAGCCCGAGGTACAGACAGACAGACAGACAGACAGATAGCATTGCGAAAACAATTTTTTTTATTGAGATTGTGTGTTGTGTGTAGTGAGCTCATTAATTTTTGAGTATTTTACAATAGTTTTCTCCTAAATTTTTACTATAGTATATTTTATAAAGGGTAAGAGAGATTTCATATGTGTCAATATTTCAACACTACAAAATATCCAGAACACCTAAAATCAATCAATCAATCAATTAACAATAGTTGTAGTATTAAAATATTAATGTACAATTGTGGAACAAATTTTCTGACTGAAAATGTTAGGTCAACAACGAAACTCGTGATGTGCCCTAAATTTGGGGTTCCCAAATTAAGGACGGATTTAATTTAATTTAAGAACATGGTTTTTCATTTACAAATGGCGCCAAGAAAGCATTGAGCTGAGGAGCGAATCAATGCAGTTAGAAGACAGGAAATGGGGATGTTTCAAGGCTTCTAGAATATTTAATGTCCCCCCCCCAAAACATTGGAGCGTTACATGAAAATTTCTCTTACAGATAAAATATCTGTTAGGCTTATTGGTACAGAGTCGACATTGCCAAAACTTATAGAAGAAGATTTAGCAAACTATTGGACAATTATGGGAGACAAATTTTACAGGTTGACTACAAAAGTTGTCCATATCATGGCATACCAACTAGCGTCAAGAAACGGAATAAAACGTAGATTTTCTCAAAGTAGTGAGCAGGCAGGGAGGAAGCGGTTAACATTTTTTCCCCCGTAGAAATCTAAAGCTATATGTAAGAGAACCACAAGGGCTCTCTTTTTTTTTATAGGGCAAGTGGTTCAATCCCGAGGATGTTTCAAGATTTTTTGATTTATATGAACCTTGTCTACAAAAAAATAGTAACAATTCTTCCCGTTTATACAATTGGGATGAAACTAGAATCAATATTGTACAGAACAAGCATACTAAAGTAGTTTCACTAAAGGGAAAAAAAGCGGGTAGCAACCCTTAAATCTGCAGAACGATGGCCCCTAATGACGATTGTAGCTTGTAAAAGTCCTTCGGGGCATTACTTACATCTGATGATATTTTTTTCTAGTAAAAACATAAAACTACAATTGATGAATGGTACGCCTGGCTATATTCATGCTTTTCATCTCTCAGGTTGGATTCAATTGCAAATATTTTTACTGACTGGCTACGTCATTTCATTAGTAATGTCAAGCCAACCGAAGATGACCCTGTTGTGTTGGTTTTGGACGGGATCCTTACCCACACTCAGAATATTGATGCCATTAACTTAGCTCGAGAAAATCATGTCATTATAATTTTCTACTAGCGCACAGTTCTCATAAATTGCAACCACTTGATGTGGCGTTTTGGAGCCCTTCAATACATTTTACACACAATAAATTGAAATGTTTTTAAAAGGGCACATAGGAAGGGTTGTAACTCTATCAGATTGGTGAACTGTTTGGTAAGGCCTATATGAAAGCATATAATGCTCAATCAGCTGCCAATGGCTTTGATAATACAGGTCATTATCCACTTAATTGTTTCGTTTTTGTACTGCAGGACTTTCCCCTACACCCTCAACATGAAGATAACTCTAATAAGGCCACTGAAACATCAGCCATTGGTAGTGCGGGAAAACCAGTTAACAAGGAATTCTCCAATACATGATAATCCAGTGGGGCAGGGGCCAGTGTTCCAGCCTGATCACAAAACTTCTCAGAACCTTCTACCTCTTAGGGAGAAACACAAATGCCTTTTGGTCTGAGTAATAGCACGAAAAAACCTCCAGACTTCAAGTGCAAGTAAGAAAAATAGGGCTACACCGAGATTGAAGGTCAAATTGTTAAGGTCTCACGTATTTCCCCTATTCCAGCTCTGACTACAAAAATGAATAAACATTCCCATATTGGATCAGCTGAAATAATAACTAGCAGTCCATAGAAGAAACTATTTGAAGAAAATAGAGAGAAGAAACGACAAAGGGAAATGAATAAATTGTAGCTAAAAAATAATTTAAAAGGAAAAAGAGAGTAAGAAAGAAAATTGAAGGTCAAAAGAAAGACCCCGAAAAAGAAAATGGTTAACCGCAAGCTGTTGACAAGTAGCTCATCAGAGTCGGAAGATGAAGACATTATATACAATGATGACTCTGCTGACGACTGCCACTTGTTTTCAGACGAAAAGAACGACGCAGAATGTCTATATTGCACCGGATTATATTCAGAAGATAACAACGAAGAGGACTGGGTGCGCTTCACAGCTAGTTTCAAATGGTCCCATACAAATTGCGCTGATATTTGTTCTCCTGTATTTGTGTGTGTTTTTTTGTGCAAAAAACAAAGCTTTAAAAATACTATTAAGAAATGTTGGTATAACATTGTACACTTTTTAAATTTCATTTAATATTTAATTTTCTATGTTAAACAAGGAGAAAGAAAGAACTCATTAAGCTTGTTTATTAAAATGTATTAAAATATGCTATGACTCCATTAAAATTCCTAAATTTATAAACTATTAATTAATAAGCTTATGTTTTATAAGGGTCTTCTTTTAATTTGTCCACATTTTCATTAAAAACTAGTGTGTAAAAAAGAGATCCCCAAACTAGGTGCACGTATTCTCAAAATGAGGAGATCTCATAGTTTTTCTATTTTACTCATTATATTGAAAAAAATAAAAAAATTCATTTTGATAATTTACCATATGCAACATAAGTTAATAATCTATATTTACAGTGTTCCACAGGCTCAAAAACGTGTAAGCATCAGTGATGTAACTTACAAAAATACCTCCCCTAATTAGGTATCCTTACTCTACTGCAAAATTGCCAGAGACACTTTAGAAATAATTAAAATAACTCCAAAAATGTTGGATTTTTCACACAAGATTCCCCTTGTTAAGGTAAGGGATCAAAATTACCTATTTAAAGAGTTCATTTGACACGATTGGATAAAGAAATATAGCTGTATGGTATAGCTTATAAGACAGGGTCATAGTGTAATAAGTTAAGGTAAGATTACTACTATTCAGGTTGTACGGATTTTACATTTTATTTATTTTATGTATTTTATATAAAAGCAGGAACACAAGTATTGGAGGAAATATTGAATTTAAGAAATAAATACATAATATATAGAAAGAAAAAATTAAATGTAGAATGTATAATCGAAGGGTGTTCACGGGATCTTAGATAAATGTAAAGGTCAATTGGGGCCCCAAAAAAGGTTGCCGCCCCCCGAGCTATACTATAGTGGTATAGTGTATTGTAAGATTACCACCTCACATGATAGGCAATGGGTATTAAAAGGAACAAATAAAAAATATGTACACTACAATAAAGAGTAAATATATATGTGTTTGTGTAAGATTTAAAATAAATTATATAGTATTTTCTTAATTTAAACATGGGTATCGTTTGTACAAAAGCTTCATCCAACGGGAGATATTTTGTTAGAAAAGCTACTGAGTGTGATATTTTTATAGTTTGATGATGAGGTGAGAATGGGACGTGGAGGAGAGGGGGGAAATAAGGGGAGGGGAGGAAGGAGAGGGTAATATGATATTCAAATTGGAGTGCGGAGCGGAGCGGATATTGTCTTGAGAGTAGCGTCACTCCTTCCCCGCTTTTCCCCCTTTCACCTTTACAGATAACGTAAAAACTCTCTTTTAAACCCTTGACAGAGATCATACAGAGGTAGAACACTTGTTGTTAGCTGTCGTATTTGTGATATCATTTGAAATATAAAGGCATTCAATGTGAATCATGGTGACCTGGTGGTCTAGGGGTAAGGTGTCAGACTTCTATGCTGGCGGCCGGGGTTCAATCCTCGGTCCCGGCAAAGATTTATCTGATTACCTAACCCTTCCTTCACCTCTGAATCTTGTGAATGTGAGGAATGCCAGGCCTCCACCGTGGTTCGGATTCCACGTTAAACTGTAGGTCCTCCATTTCATCTCACAATCACCCTACCATTACACATTAGCGTAAGTGCGTATAACCCGAACGGGTAGTAAGACGCGGTGCTAATAATAATAACAATAATTTGAATCACTGTAATGGGTTGAGCGTTTTACACGATCACACAAAGAAATCAAGTTGAGGATGAAAATGTATAGATTGCTGTGAACAACCTATTATTTGGTAGGTTTAGTGTGTACAAATTCTTAGGAACAATTTTAAATAGATATTAATAACAATATTAGTGTGGAAATTAGGAAAGGAAAACAGTCGGAAAATTCTTGATCATATTTGGTAAATAAGTTTTTAAAATATATGGCTTGAATAAACAACTGACCCAGACCATAGGCTGGAAACAGTAATGGATGTAAAGTAAATATCTCTATATTTCTGACGTTCGATTGTTAGCAATATCTTGTTATCTCTCTAGGTGTAGTGAAGGTCAATACTTTAGAGTGATTTTTATTTTATGTTTATCTAAATTAATTCAACTCTTATTTTTACTTTGATAGCGAAGAATATAATATTTAAAGCTAATATATTTACTTGGACATATTAAATTAGAGTTTACATTAATTATTGTTATCATCATCACCGCACCTTATTACCCATTCTAATTATTCTAATATTATGAAGATTATATATATATATGTAGATTATATATATACAATATATGTATATATATACACAATATATGTATATATATACACAATATATGTATATATATACATATAAAGTGCTTAGGGCATTTATTGTATACTTATCCACTTCAATGGTTGAATAGTCTAAGGCGTCACTCTCGAAATATCATGAACTGCCGATGACGGGGAGATCGGGGTTTGAATACATTTGTTGTACTGAGGTTTTTTCCTAAAGGGTATTCCAGATCTACTTCCGCATCTTGCTACCGGTTCGGGTCATGCACTTATGTACTAATTGCGCTAATGGTTTTAGGGATTAGGGAGGTTATAATTACATTAAGTGTACCCACACTTACGTGGGGGGAGGGTAGAAAACTATTTTGGAAAACCACTTTCAATACACCTGACAAAGATTTGAACCTTGATCTTCCCGTCATATGCATTCTAGCTTACTGCGAGAGTAACACCTTGGACCATGCGAACACAGATACCCGAAACACGGTGATATATATAAAGGAAAGAAAATACACTTTCTTAACAGATTTATAATATTAACTTTTGACTTGCAAACTAACTTAATTTTAGAACAGAAACAACACCCAGCTACCCGGCTAGCTATTAATTCCTTCCATAGATATATAAGCCCCAATTTCACCTATGATGAAAAAATGACTACGTCTATAAATTAACAATGGACTCTCCGTAGGTGAATAAATACTCAACCAAATGAGCATAACTTTCGGACTGGTACTACATAAAATACACCAGAGAACTGGTCGTATTATCTCGGCCACTAGGCTATGCGTCAACGGCTAAGGAGAAAAGTAATATCTACCAGATAATATTTGGTTAGTATTTTTTCGAACTTTATTATTTTATTAAGTCTAGATAATCAATTTAAATGGTACTTAATTAACCGACGAAATAAATGTAAAGACTTTATTCTAGAATAGCATTATAGATTTCTTAGATGAAACAGTTTAACACTTATCAAAATAGCATTGATAATATATACAATGTTTTTTATTGTGCGTTCCACTTACCCTGTCTTACCTTTAAGGACTGCACTATGGTTCTATCTTATAAGCTATTCCATAGAGAAACTATGCAAGGTAATCTTTTGCTATCTTTCATAGTAAAAGAATGGTATATGTTCATTTGATTAATAATATATTATAGTTCTCATACATAATATGCTTGTCTAAAGTCTTAAATCAAAGTGTTGACTGAATACAGCTTAAAGATTAATTTGAAATACAATATTATGTTATATTAATCTAACTATAAAATACCATCAATTCTTATCTAATTCTAAAATTATTCTACCTACCAAATTTAAATATTTTCAAAAAATACTAGAAGTATTATTTTAAAGGTGTCAGAAAAGTTTTAACGGTAGAAGTTCTGATCTAGCCAATAATAAATCTTTAGAGATTATTGGGAATAAAATCTGGGACCCTTAGCTCGGAGTGAAAACGCGATGCTGACTGAATTAAGGTGTCGGACTATATTATAATGTTCTTTGATTTATAGTCCGTGGCTAGTTTTTGGTGCGATTGTTTTCAGGCAGGCACTGTAGCATGTATAATGCATGTTTTAACAGAAATTTATGCAATTTCCGTCGGAAACTTAAAAGTAAGACTTATATTCATTGTTATTATTATTATCACCGCGTCTTACTACCCGTTCCGGTTGTACGCACTTACGCTAATGTGTAATGGTAGGGTGATTGTGAGATGAAGTGGAAGACTTACAGTTTAACGTGGAATCCGAACCACGGTGGAGTCCTGGCGTTCCATATATTTATTGTTAATGGAGGTGGTGAGGCCTAAATATTTTGGAGATGTATTTAAATTTACGAATCAAGTAAAAGCAGCTAGGGAATTTCCATAAACAAAATGAATCGACGAAATGATGAGAAATGTACTCGTGAAAAACTGAGTTCTATTTTCTGTTTAGTAATAAATTATATATAAAGTTCAATTAGAAAAAAAAACTAGCTTCAATATAAATGTGTAAATTATGGTATTATTCTATCTTCCACGTAATAAATCATAATATATAAAGTCAAATTAGAAAAAAACTAGATTAAATACAAATACGTAAATAATTATATTTTGGTTTTACTTCCGCGGAGTATATTATATATAAAGATTAATCAGAAAAAAAATTAGCTCATTACAAATGTGTAAATTACAATAATTTATTTGTTTCTCTTCCACGTAGTAAATTATACATAACGTTCAATTAGGTAATAACCTACTAAATTCAACACAAACGTGTAAACGACTATAATTTATTTGCTCATTTATACGCGTTATTATAGACGTTCAAGCTAACACCATTTAATTAAAAAACGGATTAGGAATATGCAGGATAGAATTTAGATGAAACGTACCACAGATAAAATGGAAAATTTTTACGAAAACTATTGAAAGTACATCCGGTCATAATGAGAACCCTGTCCTCACCACCACTGACAAACTAGATTAGACTAACCGTTACTGACAAACTAGATTAGACTAACCGTTACTGACAAACCAGATTAGAATAACCGTTACTGACAAACCAGATTAGACTAACCGTTACTGACAAACCAGATAAGACTAACAGTCAATGACAAACCAAATTAGACTAACCTTCACTGACAAACCAGATTAGATTAACCGTTACTGACAAACCAGATTAGACTAACCTTCACTGACAAACCAGATTAGACTAACCGTTACTGACGAACCAGATTAGACTCACCGTTACTGACGAACCAGATTAGACTAACCGTTACTGACAAACCAGATTAGACTAACCGTTACTGACAAACCAGATTAGACTAACAGTCATTGACAAACCAGATTAGACTAACCTTCACTGACAAACCAGATTAGACTAACCGTTACTGACAAACCAGATTAGACTAACCGTTACTGACAAACCAGATTAGACTAACCGTTACTGACAAACCAGATTAGACTAACAGTCATTGACAAACCAGATTAGACTAGAGTCGCTTGATTTTTGTGCCCGTTGGCTTGGGCTGTAAATCGTCAAAACATAGAATGTAATGCAGTAGTCGGTTGAAATTATCTTCCACTTATGTTGAAATAATTATGCATAATATCGTAGAATATTATCACACTTGATGCACAGTAACACATATCAAAAATAAGGGTGCTATTCGCTGTTAGACGGATAGAAGCAACCTAACGCTTCATTTTATTCAAATTCCCCACGAAATAACAATAAGACTTCTTATAGAGATCATCTTTTGTGGGTTGAAAATGTCCTGGTTACAATCTAATAAATAAAGGAGATAGAAGAGCACCTTACTACTCATGAATACATTCTACAGTAAAAATAAAACACCTCCTTCACAATATGTTTTTAGTTCATACAAGAATCTTTCAACATGAACAACATTTTGTTGCACTGCCCATATTTACGAATATTATCAATAAAAAAAACCTATGAACGTTTACTATTTCACTAAAAATAACTCATATCACTGGTATAACGTAAGTACCTTTTCTCTAAAATTCTACCTTCCTCATACCTAATACATTGGGGTAATTAATGTAGGGGTATAACCAAAATGTGTAATAAGATGCGGGGAAAACATATAATGTGTACCGATTACTTTAATTTATTAGAGATGGGGGAAGGTTGAATTTAGAAGAAGTGAATCTGAATTTACGTGGAGGGAGAATAGAAAAAAGCATGAGGAAAAACCACCTTATGTGCCAGCCAGGATCAGCCGTGACCTCTTCGTGACTGGCAGTCTAGTCTATTGCGAGAGTGACAGTTAAGACCGTGCGGCCACCGAAGAGGCTATATTTTTTTCCCCAGTTAATTTTTAAATATAGAAAATTAGTCTTATCAATGCGAACATAATATTCTGGTTATATAATTTATTTAAACTACATTTAGAAACCATTATGTCGACTGCAAAGTTAGATTTTGTTGTTTAGATAAAAAAAAAAGTAAATTGTACTCTCACAGGTAGTGCCACATTCTTGATCATTTGGATTTCAGTAGATTAAATTGTTGGTGACTTAGTTCTAGGTTTATATCTCGGCTGGGTACATTGGTGGGGTTTTTCCACCTATGATACACCACTGTGACATCCTCCTTTCCATGCTAAAGCGGGTAAATTAGTTCTTAACACTATATTTCTCTTTGTTATTAATTTAAATATATTTGGTTATTAGAAATGATGGATTGAATTATACTAAACTGATAATCATTTTACCACCGTTATTTTTCATTCATTTATTACTAGAATTCGTAGACAAATGCATATTCATTATAAATCACTCATTTATAAGATTCAGACTTCTGACAAAGTGTCGTTATAATAAAAAAAAATAGGTGCGGATAAAAAATCTCGGTGAAATGACAAGAGACAAGATGTCCAAACCACACCGGTAGAACACACACCAACAAAACTCGATGTAGGAATTCTATCCTTCTTTGGAAATTATCACAACAAAAAATACGGCTAGACAATACGCTCAAGCAATTTTTTTTTAGCACCAAGCAGGTATAGAAATTCCTTAAATATAATCTCCCTTAAAACTTACAGAAATATTTAAATGTTACATATTTTTATTATTAATTTGTAAATAACCTTGGTGTTAAACATAACGATTAAATATCAATTAAAAAACAAAAGAAATATATAATTTATAAACACTATTTATTATTCACTTGGGAGCTTTCTTCACTATGGTGTGAACTGTATGGGTGGTTACTCAAACTAAACGTTAAGTCGTCTAGTTTGGTTTTTTGGGGAGAGGGAGTTTGGGGTCTAAATATCCGGCGTTTGTACTGAGGGTTTTTACTAAATCGTCCTCTTTCTTCCTCCATACAAATGCAGGCACATCTCTTATAAAACCAAACCTTCCTAGTGCCTACCCAATTATGTTTAATATAATTAAACAATATATATATCTTGGGACCACCTATGTGGTCTAGTGTTTAGAGTTCCTGGCTACAGACTCTGAGGTCCCAAGTTCAATTCCTGGGACTTAAAAAAAAAGTATCTGTGAAGTAGTGCATCTGGAACAGATACAAACCAAGCCTCGTGGGAACAAATGGGGAGCTGCTTAAATAAAGAAGTCTCACCTCCGATTTAGAGAACTGAGGTTAACAACTGGAGTTCATTGTGCTGACTACATGACACCCTCTATCTGCACGTGTTGGCAATATAACCTCAAACGGTGGCGGGCGCCTGGTCGGTTTATCTCACCTGTGGGCTTACACCGTGGATTTTTTTGGGGTAGATATCCTGAATTGGATAAAAATAAATAAAAAAGTACTGTGTTTTTGTTTTAATTTCATCTCCATCAAGAAAACTAAGTCTCGTAGTTCCCAGTTGACAAAAACCTACCTCAAAGAATAGTCAGTTAAAACAAATTATCGTGCTACACACGTAACATGTCTTCTTGATTGCCTGAAAGACGGACTTAGTTTATTCTGTGGACCACCAAAATGAGCCACTATGCAATAGAATATATATATTTGGACCATCGAACTAATGAGGTCATAGGTCGTGTGCAATCAAGACGAGGTCAGTTTATTTTGAACCCTTTTCGTTGAATACTAAACCCCCCTGAAGTCATGTGACTCAAGCTAAAGGGTGAGTTTATTTTAAGAAGTGTGTTCTGCGATGCTTTACAAATACGTCATGGTCGAATCTATACCTTGATTTCAGCGTTGCGCAACAACTGACAGACTTACATTTCCGTGGGGGCAAGATTACTTTTTAAAGTAAGAAACACTTAGTTCATATTTTAAACTTTTAGAAGATAGAACATTTCATTCTCTCAAGAAAATATTAAATTTAGCATAAGGATTTTAATACTTTAGTACATTGAAGTGGATTTATGATTAATTAATTAAAACTGGTACTTGTGGTTACGGACGTCAGAGCATCGACTTTGTCTGGTCTGGTTTGTTGGTGACGGGGAGGTCAGGGTTTGAATCCCGTTTGAGATTACTTAGGGTATTTTTTTCCCAAATACTTTTCCAATTTATTTTCACGCAAATGCGGGTATATCTCGCCTAAAATTATAACTTACTTATCTCAAACTCTTTAGTGTAAATACATGTGTATCCTGACTGATAGTAAGAAGTGCAAACATATTTAACGACTTTATCGGATTAACTTTATTTTAACATTAAATCTGATTAAAAATTAACTTGAAATTTGTTTTATAAACTTGACTCCGCATATCAGGATATTATAATAATTAGTGTTAAAATTACGTTGGAATAACTCTTCCCAATCTTTATCACAATAGAAAACTACCCAAATACAATATTTTATCTTAAAACATAATTATCAGCATTTTCTTTGAATGTAATGTTTTTACTTGTTTTTTATAGTATTCTACTAATAAGAAACACCATTTAAAAATTAATTATTTAAGGTATTTAACGTGCACTTTCTGAACCGACTGATTATATCAACAACACACGATAATTTCTATGAGCGAGAGTTAAAGTGCCTACCAATTTTGATGGGAAAGATATTCTCACTTAACTTCCGGGCTTCCTTTACATGCCCCAATCGACATGGAACCAACGCGACGGCTTTACTTCCCTTCCGAAGAAGGTAGTGTTACGGATTTTTATCGCTCAGTAAAAATCCTTTAGCCACGTTTGGGTATGAACCTACGAACATCCGTTTACACAATTCTAAATACTTTTATGTCGTCACTTTTTTCTCAAGTCAAGAAATAGGGAAAGTGCCAAAAACTGCTCGTTGAGTCTTAGCAAAATATTGGTTAGTCTGTTTTTGCACAACTCTGTCGGTACTCGAGTCGTTCAAGAGCGGAGCAGTGGAGAAGTCTATGAATGACGTAGCTTATCGTTGCAAAGGTAAGCTTAAGAGTGCATTCAAGATGTTTCATTCAATAGTTGGAAAACCCCGCCTCGGTGGCGTAGTTGGCTAACGCGATAGTCATGTTGAGCTTGACTGCTGAGGACGGGGAGATCCAGGTTCGAATCTTGGTTGGGTGAACTAGGGGTGGTTTTTCCTAAATGGTTTTGCATTCTCCCTCCACACAAATGTGGGTTCACTTCCTCTAATTCAACATTCTCAATTCCTAATCCATTAACGTAATTAGTACTTAAAGCTTACAACCCAAACGGGTAGTAATATGCGGTGCTAAATAATAATAATAAAAATAATAATTGGAAAAACAAACATTCATACGCCATCTATTTATGGTTTTGAGATTCGTAATCCTGAAAATAAGTTTTAAATATGAACATTCAAATGTATATGACTTGACACTTTTCATGAAAGAAACTCGCTTCGGTGAGCGAATGGTCTAAGGCGCCAAACTCTTGTTATACTGACCTGCTGATGTCAGGGAGATTGGATTTTTAATCCCAGTTGGGTCTACTAAGTGATATTTTCCATAAATGGTTTCTCACTCTCCTCACACATAAATGCGAGTAGATTACCTCTAAAATTCTTCCTTCCTCATCCTCATCCCATTAGAGTAATTTATCAAATTATATCCGTATAACCTGAACAGGTAGTAAGATTCAGTGATAAAAAATACGAGAGCAGAACAAATTCTATTTTTAATATTTTTTTTTATTTGAAAATGATAAGAGAATATTTATAAAGTTTGAAGTTTGGATTCTACTTTACGGCCAAACCCGCATTCATTTGATATTTTTTTTATTATTATTTAGCACCGCGTCTTACTACCCGTTCGGGTTATACGCTTTAAGTACTAATTACTCTAATGGTTTAGGAATTGGGAAGGTTGAATTAGATGAAGTGAACCCGAATTTGCGTGGAGGGAGTGTGGAAAACCATTTAGGAAAAACCACCCGACCGAGATTCGAACCTCGATCTCCCCGTCCTCAGCAGTAGAGCTCAACACGACTAGCGCGTTAACCAACTACGCCACCGAGGCGGCTCATTTAATATTAAGTTGGGGATTAGGGAACGAAATAAACTTTCAGTGTGTTTGAAGTTTTTAGAGCAAAGAACTATTTTGGCACAAAAAAGGCTTCAATACAGTCTTAGAACTTAATTTTCTTCGCCTGGTGACAAAAAAATTATTAAATACCTGTCAAGAGGATAGCGGCATTAGATGACAACATTTTAAATGAAGAGAAAAAGTTGTCATTAAATTCCAGGACACCCTTGACAGATACTCAATAACTGTTATCACCATGTGAAGGAAATTAAATTCTATATTTTTACTGAAGCAATATTTTATATATTTCGACGAAAATCAATGTATTTCTATAAAAAACTATAAAAACTGTAAAAACACCGGCCTTTTCTTACGATCTCTGCATCCCAACCTCAAGGTTTTAAATTTTATTGTATATGGGTTTTCATTTAAAAACTGATTTAAAATATTATCAAATAAGTTAAAATATTCGTTTGAATATAAGTGAAAAATAAATTTATATTTGAGAATTGTTTTTATGGAATGTTCTGTTGAATGTTTAAAATACACTGGTGAAGGAAATAAATAATAAGAGATATATAAAAACTCGGTTTACTCGTTGGGGGCGTAGCCCCCAAACCCCTAGTGCGTTTTCTTTACAAGTGGATGTAAAATAATATAATTTCAGAACCGTTTATTGATAAGTTTAGCCACAAGAGACCTCCAAAGAAAGGTCCGCACCGTCTTAAAAGTTGCTCCGCCATTTTGATTTTCTTTCGAAGGTTAAAACTTATCTTTTTAAACTTTTTGGAATTTTTCCGTCGATTACAGGCTAAAATCTATAAATGGGCCAAATTTCAAGTTTCTAGTTCACCTGGAAGTGGGTAAACATTAATGTCAGTGAGTCAGCCATGTGGCTTTATAATAGTATAAAGCTAGATGTTTATTGCTTAAATAATATTGAGAGCCAACTAGTGCTTTGACAATTCGGATTTCAAATCACAAATAAACAAATTAATATACATAGCTTGGCAAAGACTTTTTATTTTATTTTCATAAGCCAGTTAACTTTATATTCAGAAGGTTATAAATAATGAGCAATGCTTTAACTGAGTGATTGTGCATGTTTAATAAATCAAACCTTTGATACACATATTTTGTTTGAGTAACAAAGAATTCACAGATGTACTATACTATAATAAATCTAAGGAAATTTTTCTAGCACCGATTCTTAATGCCTGTTAAGGAATATATCATAATTATATCAATGGGTTAGGGATGAGGAAGGTTGGATTTAGAGGAAGTACACCCGCATTTCTGTGGAGGGTAAGTGGAAAACCTTTTTGAAAAACACCCCTTAAAAAAAAAAAAAAAGCACACTCAATACACCCTGCTTGGATTCGAACCCTGATATCAGTGTTAGTCTAACACGAGTGATGCCCTAGACCCTACGGCCAATAAAGCAGGTTTAATCAAATCGACCCTTTCTTTATAATTACTATACATCTTTTAAGTGTCCTTTTTAAATTGTTTGCAATATTAACTTGCTATCATTTTCTAAAAATCTGTAACTAACCGGAGTCAATAATTGGCCAATCAAATGTGAAAACTATTATGTTTAGAAATTCAATTAAAAATCAATTTATTTCGGTATTTCCATTTTAGGACATGGACATCGTGATTTAATATAATTTGGCCAATTAAGTATGTAAATTCCCTTGATTGAAATTACATTTTGTGTTACGTTCAATATCATTGGCAGGTATGGTTGGTATAAAATATAAGTTTTACTTATCTGCAAAATGTATATTTAATGGTAATATATATATATATATATGTGTGTGTGTGTGAGAGAGAGAGAGTGTTGTTTCAATTGATACTAAATTGGAGACCTGAGTGTGTGTTGACATATCAGAATTTCCATGGCTATTAAGTATTTATAGATGTATACTTTTTTAGAAGTGATAATACACACTGTAGCCTGTATCTCTCTAGATACATGTCCTGCCTCGTCACCTCTTAAAAACAAACCACTGCTAGCAACGGGTCTTCTCGTTTCATGGCTTGTGGAGATCTAGAGAGGGTTAGAGGAACAGAGTGAGACGGAAGAGGAGAAATAGCTGGACTCAGCATCCCCTGAGGGATCTGATCACGTGTTAATAAAACAATCCATCCAGTTACGCATCCCCGCCTCTCTTCGTGTTATAACAACCCCTAGGCAGCCATTGCGTTTTGTTGACATAGCTTCATGGCTGGTGGAAAAACATTGGGTGAAAATCTTGATCGGTGGAAGGTTCAATAATTATATGGAACTGGTTAAAAACATTAGATGAATAGACTTAAAAAAACACAATTATTTATTCATATTAAATTAATGTGAATTTTATTCAAGAAGGACACCACTATGACTTTATTTAATTTATTAGATGTTTTGTTAATTTTTCTAATGGTCAGAATTTCTGGCTACTGGTTTGATCCTTGGGCTTCCGGATTTTCTGTGAAGTAGTGGATCTGAAACGGGGTCAACTTAGTCTCGTAAGGACATATGAGGAGATACTTTAATGAAAAAGTAGCGTCTTTGGTCTAGAAAACTAAGATTGGTGACTGGAGGGTTCGTTGCGCTGACCACACGACACCTTTTATCCACAGAAATTAGCTCCATCTTCTTCAACAGACGACGATCGTTCGGTCGGTATGGCTTTGTCGCGGGTTGATCTCATAGCGGTTTTTTTTTAAATTTCTTTTTTACTTTATCTTACAGGTAAAGAAAGTATTGTGATCGTCAAAAAAATTGAACTCTAGGTTTTGATGAATCTTGACGTTTCATGAACCCCCGAAACAGAAAAAGTAGTTTTTGAATTTCCATCTGTCTGCCTGTCTGTACCTCCAACTAGAGCCTAAACTATTTTAGCGATCGGGCTAAAACTTGGTATCTAGTGTTTTCATAGGGTTTCCCCAAGAAGTTTTTGGAATTGGATATCTAACCCTAAAATTAAGAGTAGTTTACTAAAGGGCAAAAAGAGAAAAAGTCGATTTTTTCAAAATCGGCTCTAGCTATTTTATTAAATGTTTCAAAACATGTATGAATATTCCCCCAAAAAATGGCTACTCTCAATATTTCAGAAAAATGACTTTAAGGGCTCCGATCTGATGAGTAAATTCTCATTTTGTATCTCATCTCGAAAACTATTTTAGATAAAAAATTATTTCTCATTACAAATATGTAGATCTATTTATTGAATATTGTGAAATAGTGCCACATATGTTGAACTGTTCAACTGTTAACTCCATTTTAACTATGCAATATTTCTCTAACACTTTAATATTTTGAAATTGATGGATTAAAATAGCCAAGCTATTATATTAATTGTTAATTACTGCTATAGCCGCATCTAAATATCATTTTACAGGTGTCCCTTTTCAATTTAAATAATGAGATATTTAAATGTGACTATAACCGTAATCATCAAATATAATAGCTTTGCTAAAATTAACCCATCATTATATGTGCAGTCGTACAAATTGTCATTGTACATTTGGTCGTATAAAAAAGCTCTACCAAATCGATTCCTCTTGTATACCCTCCAAATACCCACCCTTTTATAATGGTCGTTAATGAACCTTACTATACATGTATCCATTTTTGACACAAATGAGGGGTACAGGGTGAACAGGGGGAAGTTACATTACACCCATTTTTAAGACAACTTTTATATCTCAAGCCTCATTAAGACCCCAGCAAGTAAATTTTTGAAATTCATTTAAATATGATATAACTCTTTTAACAATAATTTAAAGTGAATTAGAAAGGTCTCATGAATTGTCTAAGAGATTAACTCAATTACTCAATTTGAGTGAAAAAATTGGACTCCTCAATTTTACACTGTATCTTTCATATGGTAATTTGGCTGGCTAGATATAATACGTTCAACTATTTAGATAAGCTAGAAATACTCTTCATTAAAAAATGTCTTAAATTAAATAAACTAGCAAAAATACCCTGGGCAACGAACGCTTTTCTTTTATTCAAACAGAAAGAAACATAATCTTCATTTTATTTCGTCCAAACTTTAAAATTCCGGCTTGGAGGTGCACATGTTAGTGCACAGATGCTACTAGTTTTTAAATTTTAGACATTTGCATGCTTTCTAATATATTGTGCAACACTCATGACAGACAGACAAACAAACATACAGAATCACAAACACACCATTTTATTGATATAAACTGTTGTTTATGTCCAAAAAATTCAGCCTAAGGGCATTCACGTTATTGATTAGCTAAACATCGGTCATCCAGGAGCTTTAATAGAAGATGATCAAATTTATATTATTATTATTATTATCAGCACCAAGTCTTACTACCCGTTCGGGTTATACGCACTTACGCTAATATGTAATGGTAGGCTAATTGTGAGATTAAATGAAGGACCTACAGATTAATGTGGGATCTGAACCACGGTGGAGGCCTGGAATTCCACACATTCATAAGTTGATCAAATTTATAGTGTAATCGTTTCAGGTCATGCACTTATTATAATATTTTTTAGTTATAATATATTATAATTAAATTATTAGGAAATTTATTAGTACCTATAATATTTGGATCCCTTGATACAGCCTTCCCCCTAATAAATAATATAAGATTTTGACTTTTTTCCACCTGCATTAACCACATTATTAACCAGTAGATAATTTGATAAAGTGTAGCAGGTTATGGTTGAACATTTTATCCAGTTTTCATCAACTATATCTTATTCTGGATCATATATATTGTAATAACAATCTTTTCATTAAATTACATTACATGTTTTATCCAGAGTATCCTCTATCTTAGGTGCAGTTAACTTTATCTCAACAGTAATTTAATATACGTGCCACTGGAATAACATTTAACTGAACTACTTTATTTGTTTGATCAGTTATTTACAGCTCTTTTACTTTTATATCATTATTTAACTCAACAGATTGTAACCCGCCTCGGTGGTGTAGTTGGCTAACGCGCTTGTCGTGTTTATCTCTACTGCTGAGGACGGGGAGATCGAGGTTCGAACCTCGGTCGGGTGAACTGGGGGTGGTTTTTACTAAACGGTTTTCCACTCTCCCTCCACGAAAATGCGGGTTCACTTCCTCTGATTAAACCTTCCCAATTCCTAATCCATTAGTGTAATTAGTACTTAAAGCGTATAACCTGAACGGGTAGTAA
>CABEEJ010002486.1:6424-109978 GCA_901482245.1 Timema douglasi
CCCCCCCCAAAAAAAAAATTAATGTGCGATTAATTCTTGTCGTATTGACACATAATCTAATTTTGAGGCAGTTTCTCTCAGAATATAAGATATCTGTGAGCCTATGCCTACCAAAGAACGAATACAATAACATTTTTCAGATCCTTTAATATTCGCGGATAAAGTTTGTAAGAACACTTTAGAACAACTTGTTAAATTGGTTAAAGTGGTTTCCTGGCCGTCTTCTTTCACCACCTCCCCATTCTTATTAAGCTTGTCTGTCCCTCCTCTCCGTAACTACAGACACATCAACGAATTGTGCTTATTTTGGCAAAACCAAAACGTCATGCAAATTATGCAATTCTTGACGCAATTTCCAATATCATTTTAGAAAACATTCTAAATTCTAAATTAAGTAAGGAGTTGTAAAGATATGGTTAAGGCTTAGAAACCCACTTAAGAATATAATAAAAAGGTGAAAGGCTGGATAAACATAAGAATTACTAGAAAAAATAATAAAAATTAATCTTAGGTTAATAATTATTATATTTAAATAATGAAAAACACGTTAAAAAAGATACAACAAGCATGAGATAAGTGAGATAAAAAATGAATAAGTTGATAGATTAAAATAAATCAATGCATATAACAATAGGTAGTAAGTCGATTGGTGACCATCAGTCAAAATAAACACATACACAACATATTAAAATAATTAATATCAGCATCGAAAATTTATACGAGTACATACAGTTACAATCCATATAATGGAGATTGTTGTTAAATGGAATCAAACTTTGTGAGAATAGTGTCTTTTTAAGTTGCAAACATATTATGATAAAAGTTTTAGAGCGAAAAGCAATGATAAATGAGAATCCAAGTCAAACATGCGAAGCAACAATCCTTTGCCTTAAGAGCACTACGTTTTTCTTCTTGACTCAGTTTCCTTGCTTTTAGACAGTCAGCACCCACATGTAGACCATTACAAAATACACAGCTTTCCTCTTTAGTACAACTTGTGGACAATAACCCTGTTGCTGTAGATATCGGCTCTTCTAATAAACGATTCTGCCGCTTCTTAGATTAACAATCATCATTTTTTAGTCCAACTCCCGCCATGGCAAGACTAATCCTTTCTTCTGACTCCACCTCTGACCTCAAGAACAACATTATGTTGTCAAGGCATTGTTGAGGTTCACTCCCATGCACACATTTAGGACTTCACTGCCAAGCTCTTAAAATATCTTCAGGCATACAGGACTCTATCAAAGGATAGAGCATCGTTGCACACTTATCGGTAGTAACACCAAATGTTTAAAGCGCTCTAATGTGCGAGTCTAGCCTGTCATAAAGAGTAGACATTGACGTGGATGTACCATGTTGTTGAGCATTTTGAAGAACAAACTTCAACAATTTTCTTACGTATACTTCCACTAACAATTCTTCTACTCCAAAACGAGACTTGAGACTGCTTACTGTCTTCACATAGTTTTCTCCAGTTGGCGGAATGCTCTCAATCACCTCTCTTGCTCGTGAGCCTTTCATCGTAGCGTGAATAAGATATTGAAACTTGTCAGCTGGCGCAACATCCGGATTTTGATCAATCTTCTCAAATTGACACCAAAACTGTAACCAATTTTTAATATCCCCATCAAACTTCCTAAGCTCTAGCTTCGCTAACTTAAACTTTTTCTACTATTAAAATCGACACTTCCTAAATCCACTTTACAAAATTCTTGAGAAGATTCTAAAAACACGCGATCACCGACTTTTATCTCAAAGAATTTCTGTAGATATTCATCCGCCGTCTCGTTTCTTTATCCAAATCTTCACTTCCAGCCCGGAGATTCATGTCCAATATTTTATGATCCAGCTCTATTAATTTTTCTTTTTTTCTCTCCAGCATGGAAAATAATGCTTGAATTTTCTTTTTATCTTGCTCTGAATTATTAATCTCTTCTTGAATATAATTCAATGTTCTGGTAAACGCCGCCCACGTAATTGTTCTTAACTTCACGAAAATTCCATGATGTTTGCCGTTTCTTTACGGTTACGAAAATATCAATGATTCAGAACAGTTATAGAAAGCGTATTCTGTCACGGTTACCACTTATGTGAGGAACACAATACATAAACCACCGGTATTCGAAGGTTCCACTATTATTTGCTTCCTCTTACACTACCTTTGTCTCTACAAAATATAATTTAACACATTTGGTCTTGTTTTCTGTTAAACTGACGCGATCACAGATACTATATCTAACATTTCATAACCAGCAACAACATCACATAGCTTTGTCACCATAGAGCATATTCAGCAACTTAACAATCATTATCAAATATAAACAAAGCAAGTAGTATGCATTCACTACTCAACAGTTGTAATCATCAAATTGTGCTCAATGAGTACATATTAAAAACACTATATTTGAAGTATCGCACAGCCGCGCAGGGCGATGTATTTAAACGCGCTACACTGAGAAGTTTACACGGTTGTGCGCAGTGGAGTGGCTCTAGTCACGAAGCGACGTCATCAGCTCCCGCTAAGTGAACCATAACATTGGATGAACTGGCCAACCTTCTACTCCAGAAACCTTCAGAGCCAAGTCCCTGTTGTAGATATCAGCCTGGGCCATGTCTCACCTTAATTCAATTTAAAAACCCAATACGTCTTGATTAAGATGGCCAGGACCCCTATTCCCAAGATCTGTCGTTTTAAACTCGAATCTAGCCTTCTTGGACGCTCCAAAAACTATGAGAAAATATCTTAGTATTCCTGAATTAAAATCGTTCGTATTCGATATGAGTGATCGAGAAAACATACATTCGAATTAGCATTAAGTTGTATACTAATTTCTCATACAAAAAATTAGTTTACAGTGAGATCAATCAATCCCAGGACAGGATAAACGTTAAATATCTTCCAATGTGGACAATATTTATCTCTGTGATACGTAACCAATTTTCTTGCTATTTTAAATAAATTTATTAGAACTATTTTATTATGTTAAAAAGAAATGTTACTTCTGAGCAAAAACGTTTTCCTCTGGAATTTATTGAAGATCTTAAAAGCGTGATAAACTAAAACTTTTGTTTTATTACAACACTTTAGTATTATTATTATTACTAAGAAAAGTAATAAGCATAACAAACGTTTGTAAAATCAGATACACCAAACGTTTGAGATTGTCCCTCCATCGCGTCTTCTAATGTGTCAATTAGATAACCTGTACTACGTTTATTCAATATAAATAGCTTGACAAATGATTTATCACTAATGGCAAATGCATTATTTTTCTCGTTAAAGATTCGAAATGACCTATTTAATTCAAATTTACGTTCTTCTAATTCTTTGATTGCAAGCAAATTTAATATATCCACCATCTTTATTGCCCAATATTGCTAAACCCTTCGAAAGTTTATATTTGAGTAGGTAGACCCTTTCGAGACTTAGCGATAAAGATAAGTTCGAATTGTTTGTACCTCGAATGGTCTCAAATGATTTAGGAATACCAAATGTGAAACTCGAAAAGGAAAAGTTTTTGAGATGCTCAAATGCACACTCGGGAATATGGGTCCAGGGTTTTAAAATAGGTCAAATATATTATAAAATATTCTTCAAGTGAAACTTTTTACTTTGTGTTTTTATACTATAAGCCTACGGATTGCGTGCAAGGGCATAGAAAGCTAATTTTTCTATGTGGAGTGGAAAAAAAAAAACCCGAAGAAGATGTATATTATAAATTATTATTTTTCTGTGTCTAGTATCAGTACTTTTGAATCTTGTTTACATAACAACAGTTAATTTCAAGATGTATAAAAATTGTGTTTTTGTTGGGCGCCACTCCTAGGATCTAGGAGAAAGATAATAATCAAAAAGAAAAACATTTACCTCGGCTAGATCAGACAGTGGCACGACGACTCTCAATACTCTAGACCACTGGTGAAACTTAAAACTAAAACATGAACACTCTTAACAAAAAACTGGATTGTTGGAACAAAATGTAGTAAATTAGACTACAATAAAAAATGCATAAAATATACAATTGTTGGAACTTTTGTGGATTTATTATTGTTTCCTTTTTTAACCACATCCCAATTCTACCTATGGAATTCCGGTTAGTTATAATTCTAATTTAACAAAGTATAAAATAGTATTGTTGAAACAAAAGGAAGAGAGAAAAAAATCAATACAATTAATATTTAGACATAAAATAAAATGTTAATTAATTCTCTGCATTCGTCTGTCTTTCTGAAAGTTCGTACATGAATTCTGACTTTGATAGAAGAGAAAAAAAATGTTATTTAAAGTTGAAGAATTGGCTTGACCTCATCATGAATAAATCCATACTGAAACAACACCAGCTACAGAAATTTGTTTCACTTTATCAATGTTGACTCGTGCACAATTTAAACAAAATAAACAGTTTAGTTCTTGAACATACACTTAGCTTTCAATTTGCTACTCACAACCATGCTACTCTACAACCATTACTTCACTTTAAAAAATAAATTTTATTGAGAGCGCCACAGATTCAGCTCCATGTTAGACCAACACCGAGGAAGAAGAAGACTCAGTCTACTACAGAAAATCTTCCAAAATCAAATTTAAAAATGTTCTATTCTTTACTTCCAAGTCCAAAAAGAAAACTAATATATTAAAACCAAATTTAAAATGTTGGCTATGGACTAGAGATAAAAATCAAATACAATGCAGGTTTAATATAAATATTGAAATATATGACAATGGATATGAACAATATTTTCTTAAAGAATTAAAAGTTTA
Organism: Timema douglasi; assembly: GCA_901482245.1. NCBI lineage: Eukaryota > Metazoa > Arthropoda > Insecta > Phasmatodea > Timematidae > Timema > Timema douglasi. The sequence continues at coordinate 11,190 of CABEEJ010002486.1, forward strand.
TTTATATATGTCAGAGTTGAAAAGCGCGCTAGTTTGGAGTTATTTACATCTTGCCTGGTTTCTCATTTTACAATAACGTGACCCACCACTCACTTGTTTGACAGATCTGCGCATGCGTTGAAATGAATCATGGCCGATATTCAAAATAAATAATTAAGAGTTATCAAACTTCTTAGAGTAATAATTAATACAGTATGTTTAATAAAAGGTAAGTGTTCTTCCATAAGTCCAAATTCCTTATTTAAATTATTTAAAACAATGTTATGCGTTGTTCATTCAATTCTTCTATTTTATTGAATGGATGTAAATAGTATTATTAGTCAGGCCGGCAATACAGCAGCCTAACTTTGAAGTCCTTAACTTCACACGAAAATAAATTGGAAATTATTTTTAAAAAATAGAAAAATATAGGGAAACACATGTTAGGGTGGCAAATAACGTCACATACCATACCTTTAGCCAGCCAATAACACATTTTGTATGTATAGATAGACCCCCTTCCCAACCCTAACCTTTTTCTAAGCCGTTGGTCACGTGTAAGTTATAAATGTTCACAAATGCCTAGATAATGATTTCCAATAAATATCAACTCAACACAACACAAGGGATAGATACTAATTTGTTCCAAAAACTTATTTGTAAAACTATACTAAGCCAAGTGATCTATTTTGGAAAAATGTATAGTGCTGCAACTAAATACTACTAAACTATAGTAAATTAGAAAACTGAATATTTCAATTTGACAATAGTTTTATTTAGTAGACATTAAAAGCATAAAAATGTACAAGTTTTACAATAAGGCAAAAATTATAGAATTTTATATTTCTTGATTACTTGATTACTTGCGGTGACCTGGGCAACACAGTGACCAGTCAAGAGGCTGTAGAATTTCTAAAAGGAGAGTAATTTGAGAATTAGTTAAAGCAAAATATAGAACAAATTTATAATATAACGTTTACACAGTCTCACTTGACTAGGAAGAATATTACCAGAAATCCACCAAATTTGTTGGATAGTTGGCTGGTGAATCCAGCTGATTGATGGCTAAGGGCCAGGAGTCATTAAAGTACTATGGCCGGACATGTTCCCTTACGGTACTACCAAAGCATTCAATAGTACATAAACACCCTCTAGTACTAATACAAAATTTAAGAACCTATTTACAGGCCAAAACAAAATAGTATTATTAGCGCGGACCCCACTATGACAATAGGTCACTTTCCACGGGTTGCGTTTCCAGAAAAAAAACTGTAATATAGACTTAATTCTACTATATTGTCTTGATAGAAGGCCATTTCTTGGAAATTTCCTCTAGGTTAACTAAACGATTGTTGATATCTTTGGTGTCACTTACCGCACCTAGTGGAGATAATAGAACTAACATGCACGGTTTATAATATCGTTGATGTAATCTACCGCTCCTTATGGTAATTCTGGAACTAAATTTATATGATTCTCAAATTATTTAATGTTTCAAATTATATTTTATCCCTTTGTAAGGTTGCACTGAAATTCAATAATTATTATTCTTAAAAAAAATCTAAAACGTTTGAACAGATAGATTAAATTATAACTCCCCTGTATTGCTAATAAGTCAGCCATTGCAGTGGAAAGGAGCCAATAATTCGACCACTCAGCGTGTTATTGAGCACTGAGAAAGATGAAGTGACCGCATCACCTTATAGTAGAACTATTGGAAACTGAAGCTTGTCGATTTGGTGTACAGAGAGGTACGAGTTGATGTCAGGGACGTTTTAAGGGATTAGTAAATATCTATTTCAAACAAATTACTCTAAAATCATATGTTTTGGGTTGACAAATAGCTGTCAGAATTTTTAACCATTAGCTGACTTAAAGACGGGATTTTAAACAATGTTTTCACGTATTTACCTGGACATTTTCGTTGAACTTTATTTATTTATTCTCTTTCAGGTTTCCTATATTTTCAAATTCTACCTTTTCCCCCTAAATTATTCTTTTGTGATGAGTGTGGCGCTGAGTTCGTGGTTCGAAAAGATTGCTGATCTGGTGGGAAGAGACGATAAAATAAGATTGGTGTCATGGATTTTTAGGAAGTGTTGACTTGAGCGATTTGGCCTCTTGGTTTTCATAGGTTTTATCCCAATTTAAACTTCCTGACCGGTGCCGAAAACCAGTTTAATGTAACGACATCCGCCACTGCGAAGACAGCGTGAAGATTGGAGGCCAGTTACTACTAAGCTATAAGTAAATTATATAATAAAAAAAACTAATTATTATGACTTATGTACGAGACATCAACACAGGTGAATACGAGCGATTTTACTTACTACCGCACATGCTTTCTTCATTTACCTGCAACATACTTCAGAGATTTCATATTCACCACTACTTTATTAATTTTATTAAATTCATCACAATTTTATACTAAGCAAGCTTAAATCAATGTACTTTCGACTTAAAAACATTTTTCTTTACTTTAGGAAACAAAGTTTTTTCTCACGTATTTAAATATAGAGGTGACCACGATCTTGATACTGTTGCCTTTTTGACCAGATGTGTGTTTACATCTCGGTGCAACACTTTTAAATTTTAATCTCCAGTATTAAATTTAAAAAAAATTACTTAACATTTTTAAGGCCTTAATTGAAATTTAATGCATCAACGTTGTACATAAAAATTTGCATTACTATCACTGTTTTGTAAACCTATATAAGTCCAGCGCATTAGTCCAAAATTTAATTCACCAATTTTTTTTATACTTGTATCTTTATCTGGAATAAATTATTTTTGGTCCTATAAGGTTTTATCTACATATTTTGTTAATGTTTCAAGATTTTCCATTTCATTCAACAATATTATAATATTTCAAAAATTAGATTTATTGTTTATCATGACGTCTGCCAGCTAGGGAAATTTACAAGTCATATTTTATTGATTTTTAATTATAATATTTACCTGTGTATAACATTCTGGTCGATCCAGGCTCACTTGGACAACAGTGAGAATTCTGGCATTAGGCAGTTCCGGGAGGCCGGGTTCAACTCAGAGGGGAGTGAGTGCTCGACTATATAACATATATTTTGGTTCAAGACAAGGGCAAAGCAAGGTAGCTTTCCGATATAAGTCCCTTTCGGAGTGTGTGTGCCAGTGAAACACCCAGAAGATACCCTAAAATATGATTAAGATTAACATGTATATTTTCATATTTCCAAAATACTTTTACAATACATAGTAAATCATTATGAATATAATTCAGTACAAATATCTGCTTTTCCGATCCTTTACAGTGTAGATTTGAATCTAGAATTGAAGTACAAGTTATATAAATTAAATGTAAGTACTTATTAGTTTGAAATTTAATTCGTTTTATTAATCTATCATATAGTAGTAAATATAATATAAATAACGTTTGTTAATACACCTCGTAATCTTTAGAATGGTAGTAATAATTATGATGATAGCTAATTTTAGTAAAAATATTGATAAATAATAGCTGTTCTAAAACATACGTTTACATTTATTTTTAATGGTGCAATAGATTTTTGCAATTTATTAACGATTATTAAAATAATACAGCTTTGATAGTTTAAGTGGTCATCTATCGTAAAGTTGAGGTTTGTCTTTAACAGAGTGTTAGTATTAGTTTCTTAAGTTGGTTAACCTAAAGGTTGGTCACTTTGGATGTTTCCTTGCAAATACTAATATTATTAGTTTTGATCCATGGAAAAAATGACTTCTTCAAGAATTTCAAATCTCAAGAGAAAACTTAAGACTCCTAGAAGTCCACAGATTTTAGCGACTAATTCCAATGAGAATGATGATAGTGACAGTAATCGGGTAAAAATGACAACTTCTAAACTAATTTTACCCTAATAGGCATTTTTTTCTACTTGATTCATTTGTAAAACATGTTTGTTTTGAGAACGTGGCTTTCTTCAACTATAACCTTTTATGTCAATTTTGATTATATTTATTCCTCTCGCACACTGAAACTTCGCAAAGAATGATAATGAAAAAAATATTAATCAAACATTACACCAAAAGGGCGGGATGCTTGACACTTTGCCTTTTGTCTTATTGTAAATAATTTTATCATCAATACACAATAAGCAGGGTTTGAAAGTATGATATTTAGGGCGTGTATAAATATCATGATATATCGTAACATTTTTCAAATCACTACTTGTAGGCTAGGCCCACTCTCACGTCACACATCCACAATATGTATATTTGTGTAAAAATATTATTTATAAAGAGAGTCATATACATTATGCCGGTATCACGATTAACTTTATCATGTGATCTAGCCAGCCATTAATTATTCGAGGGACGTCTACAGGGCTATTTAGTAATCCATTTGTTAGTTTTAAGACCATGGTTTACCCTTTAGCTTAAGTTCTAGTGATTAAACATTGAAACAAAATAATTAAGCTAAAATAGGAAAGCTAAATTTATCAAAAAAGTGTAATAATGAATATTTATTATATCGATTGAAAACTTAACATTCACATATCATCACTTTACAAATACTACAAAAAACATTGGTATTACTCTAGAATGCAGATGTTTGGCTCTAGTTGTTACATTAAGTTACATGAATGGTGATCACACATCTGTTTTCTTAAGTTAAGTGAACTTTATGTTAAGTTAAAGTTAAGGTTATTGTGATCCTGGCATAACACATAAATAATTATTTATGTTAACAATTTTATGATTTTGTAAAATCAAAATTGATTTAATGATTTCAGTCAAGGCAACTAAATTAGGGTAATTTAGGGTACAATTCTGTTTTAAATATTATATTAACACATTTATATTGAAGTACAAGTGCTGAACACAACTGTTAACAGTGAAAAAATAGTTAAATCAATGTTCGTGTTTTGAACATATTATTAATATTAAGGAAAGGTTAGATCAAAAATACAAACAAGAAGAATTTTCAGTCATCACTCAGTGCTTGTTTCATAATCTTCGGCTTGGCTTAAAAAAGTGACTCTGTTAACTAAACTAAAATTGGCTTTCAACTTCCCCCCTTCCTCTTACTCAAGCCATACACATTATAAGTTTTTTTTTACTTCATGAAGCTTTGTTCAAGTATTTAAACAAGAGTGTTAACTTATTTGCCTTTACATTTCCCAACTGAATTCTTAATTTTTACCTACCTCGGTGGCGTAGTTAGCTAACACGAGCTGGTGTTGTGTTGAGCTTGACTGCCGAGGACGGGGAGATCGAGTTTCAAATCTTTCTCGGGTGAACTGGGGGTGGTTTTTCCTAAATTATTTTCCAATCTCCCTCCACGCAAATATGAGGTAACTTCCTCTAAATCAAACTTTACCAATTCCTAACCCATTAGTGTGAATAGTACTTAAGCGTATAACCCGAATGGGTAGTAAGACATGGTGCTAAGGATATCTTAGTTTTGATTGGATTAGGCCAAAACTTAAAAATGCATTCGAGGCTGGCTAGCTGTTGCTGCAACAGCTGTCAACAACTACTGTTCACACAAATCTAACCAGCTCTTTTTTAATTTTACCCGATTAAACTAAGCAGCAGATTCTGTAATAATAACCAGTTTCTACCCAAGTTAAGGGGGGTATGAAACTTCTTACCAAACAAATGTGAGGGAAATGGCATACTGGCTGTTGATAGAGCCATAACAATTGGGATAAAACTACTATTATAATTCAGATTCTCAAAGGCTAGTTCTTTTTGTCTTTTGGTCAGATTTTGTCCGCAAAATCTATGCTCACACAAGTTCGCCCAGTAGTGTACAGGACCGAATGCCGTATTCTTACATTTTACAACATATCTGCATATTGTGTGTTGATCTTTTAGGTCATTTTATAACTTAGGCCACACTTCCACAGCAACAGAAATTGTGGCATGATCTCGTTGGAATCTGTCTAATGTTACAGATATAGGATTCATCCGATTCATAAAATTCAAGGCATTTACTGTGATATAAACATCATTTACAATTTTAAATATGTCCTTCTCAATATCATCCTTGTGATCTTGGCATACCTGAAATAAAATTCCTCTGTTGTCAAGGAGTGACTTAATGAAATCACTTACTGAATTCTATCTAACCTCTAATTGCATCACAAGTGTCTTACCTTTGGCTGCTTTGTACCAAACAGCTGGTAAATGTTTGTTTCGAAAGTATTTTATTACCTTAATAATATTGTCTTTAACCCTTGGAATTTGAACATCTTCTGCCAAAAGATTTAAATATTAGTGGAATAGCCGTACTTAATCATGTCAACATTATCTGTTGTTTCTAGCTGTCTGCACATTTTAGTAACATTACTGTTAATATGAGGGGAAAAAAATAATCTAAGAATAATACCACCAAACAACTTTATTTAGCTCATTTAATACATAAAAAGCAAATACGCTAAAATATTAACATGGTTTAAGACAAAATTTAGAAAATATAGTTACTAACCTTTTCACATTGTAACAGGCCATATTCCTCAACATTTCCTGAAAAGTGTAAACTTTCAAACCAGCATGAGTGTCCACCTAGGCTAATTTAAATAAATCCACACACACATCCCAACTTTTACTAACAGTTTTCTCAGGCATGCAAGGTAATGAAAAAGATTTAGTATTTTAGCTATCTCACAAATTAATGAATTAACTTAGGGCCTATTTTATAATCAAAGTAAGATATTTTAACATGTTTACCTTTTATGTGTCAAATGTAATTAATAACATTGTTAGTGTTAATTTAGTAGAATATTAAAAACAAAATTGTTTGCTTAAGTACTACACTGGATATCTTTGTTAAGGTAACAGCATGGCTACTATTGGGAAACATCATTATTCTCTCGTTTTGTGTGGTCACTCCCCCCTCAAATATAAGACAAGCTTCACAATGTTAGTTAGTCGTGGTTGCCAGTAGCTCCTTCTTACCCGAGCACATCACTTTCAGACATAACTTGAGAATAAGGAGATTTGGCAACAGTTAACTGAGAGAAAGTGAAGAAAAGCTATTTTCTCCACAGGACCTGCAATTCCCTTATAAAATAATAGTGATATTGGTTGTATAGGCTACCCACTATCCCAACCTACTGTAACTCACCCTAACCTTTCAATAAATAAAAATATTAAGTTGTATCGGTAAATTATAATTTTGTATTAGCCTAAATAAACTAAAAGTTTATTTCTTAAATATTTTTGTATTAGAAAGACTGGAATAGGATCAAGATAGGCCAAAAGAATAGGAATGTAATAGGACCGCGGATAACCTGTTCCTGGATACAGTTTTTTTTTGCAAGTTATTTTGGGAATTTGATATTTCAAAAAACATGTTGAAACAGAAAGGTTAGTTTACCGATATGGTATATTATGTTGTGATGGTATATAATATAAAATGTTATTATTGTGTATTAAAATGCTTTTGGTGCCATGTTGTGACAATACATTAATTTAAATATTTCCATTCTTCTGTGGTTTTGATAAGTTTTTTTAATTCTATCACAAACAAATTAACACTATTCGGAAACTTTCTATTCTTGTTGTTTGTATTAAGATAAAACAAATAAAATATAAGACTAAGCAAAAGTGCTGAGCATCTCGCCCTCTTTGTATACTAAGTTATTCCAATTACTCACTCCTATATGTATGTAACCCATTGTCTAACTACTTTAATACTAGTGTTTCACAATAAAATAGTTATAGTGAAATTATTATTTTGTAATCATCACCAAAATATGTCATTTTATAGGATGAAGATGACTTGTTGACCGCTATTCAAAATGGAAATTCAGATACCTCGGATGATAGTGCAGAGGAGAATATTGAGAGTGGAGATGACGATGTTGACTATGATTTGATTGAAAATGGGAATAAGGGAAGCAGCGATGAGGCCGATGCAACTAGTGAGGAAGGTGGAGAGGAGAGATCTGACAATGAGAGTGAAGACGGGTCGACTAGTGGGTACGGAATGGAGGATGGCGATGACAGCGAAGATCTTTCATTCGAAGAACACTCTGAAATTGAGGATACCGGTACTGAAAGTGATGAAGGGATTAGCAGGATCAGTTTGTCAGAAAGCAAGAGTGATTCAGAAACTGTTCCTAAAAACAAAACAAGTGTTGAAGCAAAGAAAAATACTAAGATAAAACCTAAAACAAGAAACAAAAAGAACAAATCTATAACACAAACAACAAAGAGGTTTGAAAATGCAAATCCAAAAGCTCAGTCTACCAGTAGCCAACCAACAGAGACTGATGAATACAAACATGATTCATCTGATGAGGAGGTAAGATCAAACATCTATTATATTTGATCCATTGGGTTATGCTTATTCCTGGTGTGTTTTCCCCCCTCTCTAAATAGAAAACCCAATAAATATTCATTATAAACCATTTCCTAATTGATGTCACTTATAAGAATATCCTAAATAATGTTATCAATGCTGTCTTCAAAAAAATATGTTTATATATTTCTAAAAGGCTTTTCCTATGAAAATTGTACATAATTTATTGTCTGCTTGCTTGTTGATGGTATTTCTGTTTCAGGATATTCGCAACACTGTGGGCAACATCCCAATGAGATGGTATGATGAATACACACACCTGGGATATGACTGGGAGGGGAAAAAGATCCTCAAACCACCACAAGGAGACGAGATAGACAACTTCCTTCGCAGGATGGAGGACCCTAACTTCTGGTAAAGATCCTCAAATTATATATATTCTGGACCGAAGTGAGCAAGCTAGACATTCTTGTGTGTCTTTCACTGACCTTGACTTTGATTTTAAATATTTATACATTGTAGGAAAAGTTTTATTTTGTGTGCTTCTCTATGATAACTGTTAATAAGGAATATGTTTAATTCTACCTGTAGGAGAACAGTGAAGGATCCTCAGACAGGTCAAGATGTGGTCTTGTGTGATGCTGATGTTGATGTGATTCAGCGCATTCAGTCACAAAAAATACCCAACGCTCATCATGAGGAGTATGCTGTGAGTTTAAAAAAATCTCTCAGAATAACTTGTTAGGGAATATACTAGTTTTTGATATAGATAATTAAAGTAACATAAAACAGTCAACTCTCAATAATTCGTACTAAAGGGGACGGGGGTCTGTCCGAGTTACGAAAAGTTTGTCTTATCAACGCGAAATAAGGTTGTGCCTGAGAAATGAAAACTTAGAATTTATCTAGAGTAATATTATACTTTAATGTGATTAGGTAAGCAAAACACAAATAACATTGTTAGGTACTGGAATTGGAAAAGGTTGAGATTACAATAGGCCTATAGTACTTGCAAATTATCTAAATACTGTACTGTATGTGCTGGGGGCGAGATGGGAGGGGTAGTAGTGCTGCGTCACAAAATCTCCACCAGTCCCCAGCAGGCTGCATTACACTACTTTTATAACATTTTTAGCCGGCCAGCATGCACCTTAAATTGCTAAATAAAATCTGAATTTCGGAAAATGTTGTCCAAATTATCCACAGTCTGAGATTGAGGTGTGAATATCGAGAGTTGACTGTCATATAATAGTCTTTTTTTAAAGTGTTTTACTGCCTATTCAGGTTATACACTGATGTACTAATTATGGTTGGCAAATGGTTTTATAGGAATTATGTAGGCTATATTTAGAGGGAGTGTACCTGCATTTGAGTGGAAAACTACTTTGGAAAAACCACCTTCAGTACACCCGACCGAGATTTGAACCTCACTTGCTGTCTTTGGCAGTCTAAGACTACTGCGAGAGTAGTGCCTTAGACCATGTGGCCACTGAAGCAGGTATTATATTCTTAAATGTCTTGATTCTGTTTTTTTTTTAATTCTGATTCTTCATTTTTAATCTCTGATTTTAATTCAACATTTAAAATTATTTAAATTCTTTGATATGCATCCAATATCACATTAAAAATATGTTATTCTATTTATATATGATACCAAAATGTTGGGGAGAGAGATTAAACGTAGTTAAGTGGTTTACTGTCATCACTGTCAGACATGTTATGAACAGCTGGATTCCTAAGATCTGGCAAATTATCTCTGTCACTCGTGTGTCAGAATCACTTTCATTCATAAAGCCGCTGTCACTGTCAATAGTATCTAAATAGTCTAAAATGTCCAAATCATTTAGCCTAAAACGTGGACCAGCCATTGCCTAGCTAAAATATTTCAACTAAACAGCACTTAGAAATGATAAACTTTGAATAAAACAACGAAAAGATAATAAATAATATATAAAAAGAAAACTAGTAAGAAAAATAATAGAATCAAATATATCTATATAAATAAGGAATAAGGAAAAAGATACATGAACTAGAAACGTATTCACACCACAATGTAAACAACGAGCATAACATATTTCAACTGTTCAAAATTGATAGTTTTTTAAGACCAATGGTGCTATCTGTTTGAAAAAGTATGAAATAAACCCAAACATTTAGAATAATGTGTGGTGCCACATAGTTATTAAAAATAAACTTGCATAGCAAGATTTAGCTGGTGCCAATATATCAGCTGCGAGGGTGTTCTAGCAGTGCTGTGCTGAGTGTTTAAGCGTTAAAAAGTATAAAAATAGTTACATTCATAGAAAAGTACTGCTTTTTTTTAGTAACGTTGACTATCAGCATTTTTAGGCAAAAAATAATTATATTTTTCATTTTCTACATTTTCTTATTTTATATATATATCAGTTATCATAAAATAAATAAATAGTCCAATATCAGAAGTCTTTATACTAAACTAAATTGAACAAAAATAATCTATTTTAATATTTGTCAATGAAGGGCCTGATCTTAAAGAGTTATTTTGAATGAATATATCAAGTAAAATTACAATTGCATTCATTATATTTAATAGAACTAAACTATTTCTCAGAGTATAATTTAATGGGATCTAAGAGCTAAGAACTGAGAGAGATTAAAATATTAATATTAAGATCAACTCTCATGATAACAATGAGAGCTGTGGGCATTGAGGTCTCAAGCTTGAGATGCCTAGTGTTATACTTTCTAACACGGATATTAAAACAAGGTTTTGTTATTCACCAGCCTTGGATTGAGTGGTTCTCATCGGAGGTGATGAAGACGCCTCTACGGAAGTTTCCTGATCACAAGCGTTCTTTCTTACCCAGCAAGTCTGAAAGGGAGAAGGTAAGATTTGTTTGCTCTTTCGCAAACATTGATATTTGATGAATTATTTCTTTGTTTTCACATTAAATCACTATTTATGCCATTAAAAGGAAAAATAAAGGTATAAGCGGATTATTTATATAAAAATTAAACAGTTGAACTATTATTGAACTTACAAGACAAAAGTTTTAACCCCAAACCTTAACATAAAGTCATTACTAAGATTTTGAGGAGCAGTTAACCTTTTCTTCAGCACTAAAAAGCTGAACATTAATTAAGCTTAGAGTTGAAGTTGATTGTGGATTGGCTCGCTCCTCTTGTTGCCTTTTCAGGTGTGAGGGCACTTGTATTTTGATATTTTTTTATTTTAAAACATTTTTAGTCTAAACATCTAAAATGTTTTTCCTTTCCAAAGACAATATTGAAATTATTTTTTAAATAATGTAACTTGTTCATTGCTAGCTAAAATTATTTATCAACATATGTAATTTATATAATTATATACAGTTATTAAAACAATTTTATTTCTAACAGGTTAGCCGCATAGTGTATGCCCTAAAGATGGGTTGGATCAAGCCGCGAGAGGAGAAAAAAGCAAAAACTCCAAATTTCTATATGCTCTGGAATACGGATGATTCGGCAGAACACATGAGGAGGATACACAGCCACATCCCAGCACCCAAACGCCGTCTCCCGGGCCACGCTGAGTCTTACAACCCCCCACCAGAGTACCTCTTTGACAAGAAAGAGCTGAAGCAGTGGCACAAGCACAAAACAGATCCTTGGAAGAGGAAACTCCACTTTATCCCTCAGAAATATGGCAGCCTGAGACAAGTCCCTGCGTATACTCACTACATGAGGGAGCGTTTCTTGAGGTGTCTTGATCTTTACATGTGCCCCAGGGAAGTCAAAATGAAGGTAAAATATTCTACTATGACTATTCACTGGTATATGTTTATGTGTTTTCTTTTTACTAAGGGTGTGCGAGTACTCTGAAATTTGAGTTCGAGTCGAGCTTTAATAGCGGCTCGAACTTGACTCAAAGAGTTTTACAAAACTTAAATTTGATTATTCAGAATTTTCACTTTTTTCTTAAATTCCAAGTCATATTTATTTTAAAGCAAATAGTCCTTCAACATTTCCATTTGTATAGTTTAAAATAATATATAAGTACTGGAAAAATTCAACTTGAAATATGTAGTGCTCTCTGTTACAAAAACTTGAAAAAACTTTATGCTTTCATTCAAATTTGATTCAATCTTGACTCAAAAGTGAAAAATTTCTGCTTGCACATCCCTAACTTTTACTATACATATGCACTAGTACGCTTAGCAACTTTCAGACAACTATTCTGGCAAGAGACTAGTAAGATTAGAGTGGGTTTTAAGAAATCGCACAAGTATTTTCTCAAAAGAGATTTTGAAAACTTTTACTTTACACATTATTATTACTACTACATAATTGTTATGCTTTTAAATTTACACTTAGCTTATTACCTCAGGAGCATACTAAAAATGGTCAAGTTGGTTATAATTTATTCATTCTACTTCAAAATGTTGCATTGCATCAAATAAATATTTAAATTAATAAGTATAACTCTATAAGGAAAACTTCTTTTCGCTTTATGAGGTAATTGTATTATATTTGTAAGAAGGTATAGGAAAGGTGGATAGAAACATATAAAAGGGACAAACACGATAGGTCTCTTACAATGAAAAGAAGAACACAGTTCACACTTTACACTGCTGCCAATGGACAAAGAGGTAATGGTTACCTCTTAAAGAAAATTGATCGTCACCGCCCAATCCCCCGACCTAGGTTTCATACCAGGTTGGGGGATTGGGCGGTGACGATCAATTTTCTTTAAGAGACATCCATTACCTCTTTGTCCATTGGCAGCAGTGTAAAGTGTGAACTGTGTTCTTCTTTTCATTGTAGTGGCCATATTGTGTTTGTCCCCCTTTTATATGTTTCTATCCACCTTTCCTATACCTTCTTCCAAATATAATTAAATTAATAAGTGACATTTTTGGTTAATCTCAATTATAAGAGATGGTAAATATAATAAAGTGTATTTTCTCAAAATGTTGGATGCCCCATAGTAAATATAATAAAGCGTCTTTTTTCAAAATGTTGAATGCCCCCATGTCTACTCAAGAATACTTGTTGAGTAATATAATATACTGGTTTCTAGCATTCTTTGAAGTTTTGGGTGATAAGTAAGTTCAAGGGACTGATCATGCATTAATGTTCTGTGTAAATTGACAAATAAGATGAAAATCTAAAACAATTTTTACTCCTTCACACTTTAAATATTTTTAGTAAAGACAAATTTTAAAAAGGAATGTAATGGTTAAGTTTAGGAGGGTTTTCCAGCATACCTACTTTAGTGATACTGGAGTAGAAATTGTTTAGATATAATTCTAAAAAAAACCACAAATGCATATTTATAGAAAATCTTAACACTCTCACAGACAGATTATTCAGGTTAAGAGAGGCTGATGCTCTTGGTTGGACTTAAAGGTTGACTGTCAACAGTTGATTCTGTTTCAGTTATAATTTCACTGTATATGTGTGTGGTTTTTTTTTGTAGTTTTTTTTTTTCCTTTCCAAACAATTATCCTTTCCAAACAATTTCTACTCCAGTATTACTAGGGTAAGTGTGCTGGCTATCCCTCCCAATTTTAATCAAGATTCACCCTATTCCAAAAAGGAATATAAAAAATTCCTAGAAAATCTAAACAAAATTATTGTATAGAAAAAAAAATTATTGTATAGAAAAAAAACTGACATTTCTAACTTGAATAAGTTTAATGGCTCTTAAGCTGGACACACAGACATGATACTTACATTAGTAACTTAAGGCTAAAAATTGACTCTTTTATTCACTTATTAAGTAGCGCTTTAATTCAAATATGCTTTGGCCCATTAAAACCACAGTACAAGTTGGTGAACTTTGTTCTAATTACTATTATATATATCCTACAGCTGACTATAGAGCCAGAAGAACTAGTGCCACAACTTCCAAACCCTCGGGACTTGCAGCCATACCCCACGGTGATGTCTCTAGTGTATGAGGGCCACACAGATATTGTGCGCAGCATCAGCATTGAACCTAAAGGACAATATATTGTGTCTGGTTCAGATGATCTCACAATCAAAGGTGTGTGTAACAAAGTGTTATTTAGGACATACTTTGTATTGGAGTTGTGTCAATTCCACTATTTTACTAATCCGAATCTCCTATTTACCTTCAAATTCGAATCTGAATCTTTGAATAAAAAAACATGAAAATGAGAGGAAATATAAATATTATAAAATAATAGGAAACAATAGAAAATAAAAATAGTAATTAAATATTAATATTCTTTCTTATAATCTCTTCATTATTACATTCAATTAAATGTTAAATTACTGGTCTGGAACCTGTTTGTTAAGTTTATCCTATAATTGTATCATCACTTCCCCTTTGAACTAATATGTAGAGGAGGTAACGATAACTATTACAAAGTAAATGTATTACAAAGTAGAGACTGGGAAATATTTCATAAGAGTAGGAGAAATAAATAGGTAACAATAATAGATTTATTATAAAAAAAACATAAAAAGATGATACAGGGTTACAATTGATAGCAGGAAAACATTAAGTTTTAAACTGACAAATATGATAGGATTTAACAACTCCAAAAATATAGGAACTTCCCATAGCACAGGAGTATATGTGTCCAAGACGACACGGAACAGTCAAATGGAAGTTAAGTTGACACAGAATATTGGATTCCAAAACAGCTGGGCTAGCGCCAGACTAGCACCAGAAGGGCCTAAACAGAAAACATGGAGAATTAATTACTTATAAAAATATATCTGCAAATCCTATAGTTTTAGAGTTAATAAGCCAAATGTCGGCCAAGCTAACTAGCTTGATTCGAAATTATGAAAGGTCCCATAGACACACTAAATAATTAATGATAAGAAGACAGTCTGTCAATTACATTAGCAGATGGCTAACAAATAAGGTGTCAACACAAAATTGTACTATGGCCGGTCCTTTTAGTTCACCTGGGTATTATTTTAGTCCACCCTTTAGGTCACTTTGGTACAGTTTTAGTCTACCCTGGTACACTTTTAGTTCATTACCAGTTATATAGGGTGTTTCAATTAGCGTTATATCAAGTTATCTCTACCTAAAACAATTTAAATTTCTTGATTAGAGTGAACTTTGGACCATACTAATAACTTCCTCATAAATATTCATCTCAATTCCTCAAGATCGATTTGATACCATTTGAGGTCTAATAGATAGGGGGCCATTGATTAAATCAAACACTCTTTGAAACTTCTCATATATCTTTGTCATTGTGTTGCAGTTTGGGAAGTGTCAACAGCACGTTGTGTGCGCACTATTCCTGTAGGAGGTGTGGTGCGGTGCGTGAGTTGGTGCCCCAACCAGGCTCTGTGTCTCATTGCGGTGGCTGCAGACAGAAAAGTGCTCCTCATCAATCCTGGTGTTGGTGATCATCTAACTGTCTCCAAGACTGACACATTGCTCAAGGAGCCCCCCCCACAAGACTTCACTGGTCAGTTGCAATTGGCATTGTCTACTATTTTAGTGGTAATCATCATCATTTTTTCCAACCTGTAGCCAACTCAGTTTACTTAAATGCCTCCATCTTCTTCATTCTTCCCACCATCCTTCCTCCCTTATCCACAGCCATTCTCCTCCTCTAACTCACACAATTGCTTCTCTTTTTTTACCTGCTCCTCCCATCTCTGTCTTGGTCTCACTTGTAGTCTTTATATACTTCATCTCCATCATTCTTGATATTCTGTCCTTTTCCCTTCCCATTGCATGATTATATCATCTCACCCTTGCTTCTATTATCCTATATATTATTTATGTTTTCAACATCCCCTTTTCTTAACTAATACAAATCCTACAGCGATGAATAAGGTGTAAGCAGATAGGGTTTTTTTACTGACTTCTTATGTTAAAACACATTGTTTGTTTAAAATTCAAGTTAAAAGAAAAATATATTTTTTAATATATATGGTTTTTGTTATATTTTAAATATTTGTGATCTTAAAAATGTACTTTTATAACAAGCTATATCCCAACCCAACAAAACCTAACCTTTAATTCATTTATAAATTTGTTAAGCCGGGTAATATTAACATCAGCTTGTCAAAGACATATTTGAAAACTGGTTTTATTATATTTGGAAGAAAGTACAAGAAAGGTGGATAGAAATAAACACATAACAATATGGTTTTTACCAAAAAGAAGAACACTTTACATTTATATCACTTGACAAAAAGGTAATGGCCTCCTCTTAAAGAAAATTGATTGTTACTGCCTTATCCCCCGACCTAGGTTTCACTCTATTGAAACTCATCAGGAGGGAGAGTGAAACGCTCAACACAACTTCCATTGGAACAAATTTAAAGTTATAATGAGATTTTATTAACCATTCTAATTCCAAAACTGTCAGTCAAAAAATCACCATTCGCGCACCTTTAATAATATTAATTCTGTGCACAAGCTACATTTGATTTAAACATATCTTTATATTATTTTTTGCTTAGTAAATGTTTTTCTGTACTTTGCAAATGTTTCAGTCGCTGCCAGAGTAAAGGCAGCTGTTCAATGGGAGGAGGAAATAAGTGAGGATCTCTGGGATTCTGGAATTCGCATAATCATCAACCATTTTAAGGAAGTCAGACAGGTGATAAATAGTTTTTTGTGAACTTGAAAAGGGCTTACCAACCATAATTACATTAGTTACATCTATAATTTCCAAATTAGTATTATTTGCTGCCTTGTGAGGTTCATTCTAAACAAATTCCATATGACGTCTTCAGCTGGCTTTCAAACTCATTCATTCACTTATTATTTAAAATGTTAACATTGATAGCTGCCAAAAAAATTAATATATTTTCTTAAGGTAGGGGTGCACAAAGTCCACTTTTTTAATTTGAAGCGAACTCGAATTGAATATATAAAATATTCTCGAAGCCGAATCGAAGTTCAAACTGTTTTTATTAGGTTTTATTTCATTTACTGAAATTACGTGGAAAGTGTTTTATTGTACAATTATTTTAATATTTTATTTCAATCTGATAAATCAAGCTATTATCACAACATGAAATTTGTTTACTTTAAATTTTTTCCATATGAATATTAAAGTATAATTTACAAAATAGCTTAAAATGATAGTAATTGAATATTGATTATTTAATTTGGCAATGTTTTAATTGGTATAGCTTCGAAGCTGTCATTTTTTTTTTAAGCTAAGTTGAAGCCTATGTTTATTTTGAAGTCAAGTCATAGTTTAAAATCTTTGCACACCCCTACCTGAAAAGGCCTTTCCTATTAAAATTGGACTATACATCTGTTTTGGACGTAAATAGCTATAGTTACGACTCTCACCATTACTAACAATGAAACTTGCACATAACTAAGTATTTTATAGTGTTTTTAGTTGTGGACTTTGAGGTTTACAATTTTATGGCGTGTAGGGGCCCTTAATTTTAGGGATGAACGGGAATGACTCTTTTCTATTTCGGGACGAGAAATGAGTCAAAATATTGGGATTCAGGAGGGGAACGAGAAATTTAAAAACTACTCTTTAGAATAGTCTTAGATTTAAAAAAAAATATTAATTTCCAAATTAATATAGTATGACTTGTTAAAGCTATAATATTTTTAAACCCCGCCTCAATGACTGCACGGTCTATGGCATCACTCTCGCAATAGACTAGACTGCCGATGGCGATTATATTTAGTTTGATCTTAGCCGGGTGTACTAAGGGTGGTTTTTCCTAAATGGTTTCCCACTTTATCCATTCAAATGCAGGTAAACCTCTAAATTCAATCTTCCTCATTCCTAACACACTATAGTAATTAGTATGTAGGCTTATAATCAGAATGAGTAATAAGACATAGTGCTAAAAAAACATTCCTAAAGGTAATACAAAATGACATAGTAAAATAAATAGAAGTGTGCACGAATAGCATTTTTTCTCAAATCAAACAACACAATTTTGAATCACTATCTAATAATACAATTAATAAAATACCTGATTTTATTACATTTTTTATGGAAATTATTTTTATTGTTTAATTTCTTTCAAAAAGGGTGTTTTATATTTAATTATTTGCATAATGCAAAAAATACTACAGAACATAATGTTTGACACCTTTTCAATTTGCCCTCAGTATGAAACTGCAAAATATTATCGAGGCTTAAAACTTATTAAAAGTCACTTTTCTTAAATGTTCTTTCCAGGTTTGACACCCCTTAAAGGTGATAGTTTAGCACCCCTTATACTCTACTCCCTGTTGGCTTGCAAACAACAGATACTCTGACCTTGGCAAGCTACTTCTTTACCCCCCTCTTCCCTTTTCCTCTCACTTCCACACACCAAAAGATAGTAGAATATTAATCTTCCAAGCTCTTTCACTTGCTGAACCCAACAAATAACTGTTGGTAGACAGAGCACATTAAGAAACGCGCCTCCAAACTTGTTTGTCCCTCCACAAGTGGTAAATTGACTCCATCCCAGCCACCAAGTTTGCTAAATAACAAAGAAGTGCATCAAAAGGTAACATTTTACATCTTTATTTAATATTAATACAATTGGGCAGGGTTGTTTTTTCTTACAGATTTTATCCATTTTTACGCATTTTAGAAGTATAACACAGATCACAGGATATTTGGTTATTTTCATGGATTTTTAGGCTATTTTTTTAGGTTATTGTTATGTGGTATAGAGCACTAGGCTAAATCATGGTTTAAATTAGGAGGGATAGCCAGCATACTTATCTAGGTGATACTGGAGTAGAAATTGTTTAGATATAACACTAAAAAACACATAAACACATTGTTAAGGACAAGCTTTCACTGTCACAGACAGCTTCATCAGGTCAGGAGAGTAGACTGATTTCTTGGTTGAACTGTAAGGTTGACTGTCCACAGCTGACTGTTTTTCAGTTATGACATCACTGTATAGATAGCAGCATTATGAATAATGTTATATTGAATGTAATCATTGAATAGATAGCAGGTATTGTTAAAAATAGCCACCTAGTTGAGGCCCAATACAATACTCAAATGTCCATTGTATCCACTGGTGTTGCATTAATCTATACAATACGCTAAAAAATCTCGATACCACTCTTTAGTATCCATCACGGTTAACCCCACAAATGGGTTGGGGATAGTCATATGCTTATGAGCATAATCAAATTGAATGTTATTTCATTGTGCTCTTTCTGATTACTTTTCCAATTACTTCACTATAATATTAAAAATTCAGCCATTAACAATAATTAATATTAGTGATGGGCCGAATCCACTATTTCTCAAATCCGAAACTACATTTTATCTTTGAATCTCAAATCCGAATCCTAGAAAATTGTTAGAAATTTTAATGATTTACAAATAGGCCTAAACTGTAAATTAAGATTTATTTAAAATCATGTTTTCAATTTTAATCATCTCCAACCACCTTTCGCAAAAATTCATGTAAAAATCCAGCCAAATTAAACAATCTAGACTCATATTCTTGTTTGAAAATCAAGTCAATCAAAATTTGAGTGTCTTTTAGTTATTTTAAAAGTGTTGTTAAAATGAGTTTGTAGCATTTGCTACAAGTATAAACATCTAAGTTGTAAAACAGACTTACCCCATTGCATGGATGTCAACCCCAGTTGAGCCAGCTACGGACACTACACTCCCAGCCACAAATAACACACCCGGCCTCAACAACATGCCATAATAGACTGAGCCGGTACCGCCCCAATGTCTGCGCAAAAAAAAACAACCCCGGGCCAAAGAACTTCAGAAGAAAAGAAGAGACTTTTCACCCCAGTGTCCAGGCTGTTCCCAAGTGGTCTAGAATCGTATGGAAGATTCTATCGCGTGTGGATTCCTCCCTTATTTATTCTCTTTGGATTACTACCCATCCTCATGTAGTCCCTTTGTTCTGTGTTCCGTGAGTTGTGCTGAATGATATATAAGACTGGTTTTGAAATTGATAGAGCACTCTTAGACATGCTTCGGTAATAATTGGACAAGGCTGAGGCTTCGGTTATTATTTATAAAATGTAAGCAAAATTCTCTTTTGGCGGCGTATTTATTTACTTTCCGTCTTCTAAATTCTCTTACTGAATAATATTAATAATTTCTTTTATTAAAATGATTGGACTCTGGGCACACATGATTAAGCAGAAACTTTAGGTAGTTTAAATATAAGAATATTAAATGTTTTGGCATATTTATTGTTTATTTATTTCAAACCTTTTGAGTAATGATCAAATTTGGTTTTCTTGATTAAATATTAGATCTTGGAAATGTTTATTAACTTAAATTAATCTTGTTGTCAACCTTGAGTTCTAAGTAGTAAGGTTATAGCTATGAGGTTGGCCGCTAATTGTAGGACAGCGCTAGTGATGAGATGGTTGGAAAACTTTATAGTAATTTTGATTATTGAACGCAATTCTTTTACCAGGATTAGCGAATATATTGTTGGTTAATTTTAGGATCGATATTAAAGTTTATTGATATTATATAATTTTTTTATATATAATGAGCCAGTGTAGTACTTTTCATTTGTATCACTACGAAATTTTTTTTGGAAGTTACGGGCAAATTATTGTTAGTATTGGAAAATGAGGATTCCTGAGGAATTTTAAGATGAAGGTTTTGTATTTACAGTCTTTGGAGACTGATTGGAATAAACAATGACTTTTGTGGATGCTATTGTTAACCAAGATCAAGAATTTAATTGTTAATATATTGTTGCTTTCTTCAAGCTAAACTATTGTGTCATGATGAGCATGATTTTTGTACATTATCAATTCAAATAAGGACTTGTTCCTTATTTGACATGTTGCAAATATTTAATTTATTCTTTTAATAAATGATCAATTCTGTTGACCTCTCGATTTATGCTACTTTCCTATTACTTATATATCTTTAGGTCTTATAACTTCCCACCTTTTAAGAGGTTTTTGTTTTTGGTGGGCGGTTCAGATGTACATTTAACCATTGTTGAGGCTGACCATCGGGTATAGTCCGCAACTGGATTGGGTTGCGTGTTCTAGGTACAGTTGTACTCAGATTTTCAATATTTTTTTATAACTCACACGACTCACTCCTATTGTCGTTTTTATTAGTTTTTTCTTTTTGTACCCTACTTGTAGATTTTGGGTTAGGAATAGGCTCAAGTTAAGTTTCTTAAAAAAACATGAAATAAACAGATCATTGAAGGATTATAATTTATTTTAATTAGAAAGCCAAAATAAAGGTACAAACAAATATTTTTAATAAAGCCTAAAACGACATGCTTAACAATTAAACATACATTGGAAATGGTGAACACAATAATGCCTAAGTATGTTTTATTATTATTTTCTTATATATCCATTATCTATCATTACGTAGAAAACAAGAAATATATTTGATTCTTGCCATATATCGATTTCTGAGAATACATTCTATTTAAAACATGATCATATTTTTAACTCCAATATGCTCATTCCCATTTATTAGGCAGGACTACGTTTTTTATATTTTTACTATTAAATAACATATTTAAAAAAATAATAAACTCTTAGTTAAAATCAATTTAAAAACAAATTATGAATTAGCAAGTGGTTATTTGATTCTTAAAATTCGAGAACACTTACTAAGTGATCAGATTACCTCAATCAATTTTAAACAAACAATCGATATATAATATGTAGGTCGGAAGGTACACATAAACAGTTTTATCGATGTCTGATTGTTTACATTATTTATTTTTCATGAAACCCAACAAAATATCTAACTTAAGGATTGTATACAATGAATAGGTTTTTTTTTTTTTTTGTTTTTTTTTTCACAGTTGTAGGTAATTTAAACCATTTGGGTAGTAAGAGTTAACAATATCTTTATTTTAATCATAACTCTTGTGAGTAAACATAATATACGTCATGGCGGCTGACTTTGTATCGTGTGTAATGGCGGATGAATTTGTGTAATATGTTCTTATTTATGTTTAAAAAAAAAGCCGTAATTTGCTTTAATTATTTCAAGTTTATTTGTTATTCTAGTTTTTATTTTCAGTTTTTGAAGAATTTTAATGTGTTCGTTAAAATATTTACAAGATTGTTCGGGAGGTGAAAGTTTTAGAAACGAACATGTGCCGAAACGGTCAAGTCCAAGTTTCCCATAGAGTTCGGAGGGTAGGGTATTAGGCACGTAAGACTTTCCACACCTAAAAAAATTTTTTTAATAATTATTTTATTCAAGATAATCTTTTTTGCCCTACAAAATAACGATTACGGATTAAGTTGTGCTTTACAAGTAGGCCTAATTATGTAATTTTTGAATTCAAAATATTATGCTTTGGTTATGAGGTGAAAGATTCGACCATCGAATCCAGTAAAACACTGATTCCTTGAATCTCGAATACTTGTCAGGATTCAGTGGATTTGAAGATTTGAGTGGCCTATCTTTAATTAAAATAAATTTAAAAACAAATAATGAACTATCAAATTGTTATGTAATTAATTCTTACTTTACTTACATATCTAGCGGTTGTCAAATAAGATGTGAGGAGAAAACTCGAATCGATTTTAAACAAACTATCAATAATACATAGTTTACTAGACAATTTCAGCGATGCCAAACTTTAGTTTTAATTTGTGAAACTCCACAAAATATCTGACTTTTGAATAATAAATTAAATTATATTTGATTATTTGTTCCTAGATCATCGATTTTGAAATAAAAATAAAGATGCTTGTTTAATTACCATTAATTTTTTACACTTGGCTGTCATGGCGACTGACTTTTACAATAATTCATAGCAGACGTGTATATTGGTTAAACTTTTTGTAACATGTGAATTGTGTTTATCTTTCCCTTATAATAGCAATGGTTTGGTGTATATTTACCTTTTGATTTCTTCCTATATCTCTTAATCTTATATTATTTTATTTTCTATGTATCATTGTGAAAGTGAATGTGTCACATTTTAGAAGTTAACGTGTTAATGGTCGAGACACGAGTCCAATTTTCATATTTAGAGGGAGTAGGGTATATACGAGTCTCGGATTTTCACTAACGACTATCATTTGTTATAGTAAAAATTAACTTCTCATTGTTTTCATGAAACTTTTTCAAAGTTAATCTTTTTTATGCAAAATCAACATGTGTTTTGTTTTGTAAATAAAAAACCATTTGTTAGCATTACAAAATAAGCCAAACACAATTACTATTTTCTTCATAAATGATAAAGTAAATATCACTTTAAAAAAAATCTATCTGGATCCACTTAAATACTGAGGGTTGTCTTAGATTCATGGTCGTCTTGGATTCGGGTAAATACGGTAAATGGTGTGTCTTCTTTACTAAAATATGTCCCATGGGCCTAGCATGTCAGGATGGGCTTGTGGAATGGATAGATAGTGGTAAATAATTTAGGGGTTCGCTTAATCTGGCTTAATGAAATAGATTAACAAAGCTAATAGTATATAATGCGATATAGGATTTAGAACTTATTGATAGAGTTTTGATAAAGGTAGTCAATGTCCCTACTCAGCAGTGTGTGTCCTGACTTATCTTTCACACTATAACCCTAGCTGGTATCAAAAACCTGACCATTCGGCGCTGTATTGTTATTAATGAACTTTGACTTATAGGATGTGTTGGGGCATTCTCCATTGTGAAAAACAATGACTTAAAACTGTGGGACAGTCTCCCCACAAGTTGGCTCTACTTGGTAGCTGAGTTTGTAGAGCAATCTCCTCTTTCTTGAGGTCCAAAACTTGTTAGATATTTATAAATAGAGGGATGTTTCCACTAGGCTACTAGTTTTGACATTGCTTTATGTTACGCTACTTGGAAGCAACTGATTTTGTTTTAAAACACGAGACCTAGTTTGAATACTCAACTACTGAATCAGGAGAGTTGAAAGTGTGAGTTCACAAGACTTATGCCTAAGGGCGTAGAAAGGTTGGGGTCCTGACCCTCCCACCCCCAAGATTAACTGGACCCTCCCTGGAATTTGCTGTGGGGGGGTTCACAAATACATATAAAAACCTAATATTTAAGGTTTTTACTCTTACGGAAATTTTGATTGTACATGTCTTTAACCAAATATTAGTTAATGAATGTTTTAAAATTCATCTTCAAGATACACCATGTAAAACTACGGTTTATAAAAGTAGCTTTGTCAATATTTCAGATAATGTACTTCTTTTCTCATACATTCATATGGTATTGAAAACCAAAAGATGTTTCTTGGAATGAGCCGAGTAAGTGGGGTCTGAGGAAATGAGGCAAACATTTTTGCTATCTCCTGTAAGATCTTAATTGAGGAATCGCCCTAAGAAAGCAGAATTGTCAGAAGTGAAGTTTGTAGCTTATGTAGTTAGGTTTACTACCCTTCCCCCACCCATTATCTCAACACACAAACTTACTAAGAACATTATTTTCTAACTATTAAAAGTTTGAACGAAAAGTCAGGGCGGGGGGGTCTGAAACCCCCAAGACTTTGTCAGCGGACTCCCCCAGAAAAATGAACTTTCTACGCCCTTGCTTTTGACCTACTTCACGCTCTAAATGACTAAGGCTGTAAGCTATGATACATTTTTGGCTTAGAGCTAAACCCAACAATCTTATTTTATGAACATTGAGTCAAACTAAATTCTATGTTGGTTTTCCCAGGTGACATGGCATGGCCGTGGAGATTATTTTTCTACAGTAATGCCTGAAGGGTTGAATCGCTCTGTGCTAATCCACCAGTTGTCCAAGAGACGATCACAGATACCGTTCAACAAGTCTAAAGGTTTGGTGCAGTGTGTGCTGTTCCATCCTATACGGCCTATTTTTTTTGTAGCCGTAAGTATGGATTATTTTGTTAGTGGGTTTTGTTAGACATCTGCAAAGTGGGTTTTTTGAATTTGAATCTAATCTAAAATCCAAGCAAATATTATTTGCGAATTTCAAAAAATAATTTTCAAATTGAATCATATCCTAGTTAAATATGATAGATAAGTTATGATGTTTAAAAAAAGTAACACATTAAAAAACATTCTATTAGTTTTGGAACCTAGTATTATAAATTCTTCACCATGTTCATGCAACAATAGTTCACCTTTTCAAAGTTGGTAATTATAATTAATTGTAATTATAAACTATTTTAATACTTATCTCCAGTCCTCAAATCAAACACATTTGCTATGCATTATCAAAAGTTGCTATTATAGGATTTGTTAAGGTTTTATAAAGGTTGTTTTTGGTAATAAAAAAAAAAGTGCATCTCATTTTCCATCCAATTTGGTAATACTGTTATTAATAGACATTTAAAGGTAAGAATTCACAAAAATAGTCATTAAACATATATCGACATATTTTAGCCAAATTGTGGCATCTTTCAATGGCCTATTGCTTTATCTCTCTTTTTTTTTAATTCAAGTTATTGGAACGAATAGTATAAAATTCGAATCGATATTGATATTATCAAAGCTTCACAGACCTCTAGATTTTATTGTACAAAGGCTAGAGACGCTAATTTATGGTAAATAAAATGATTGGATTTTGCTTCTGCATAAAAATTTGTTAAATAAAATACTTTTCACAACTAAAAATGGTAAAAAAAAATCCCAAGCCTGCTCTGGTAAGATAAATTATTGCGAAATTTCTTATTCTTTGATTTTATATTATATGTAATAAATAAAATGACAATTGTGGAAAAGTTAAGCACAATTAAAAGTACAAACACTTACATATTTACTCAAAAATGTCAATATTTAGATGCTCTTAATGCATTTTTCTCAGGAAGTAGTTGTATTAGCAAAATACAATAAGAGCATTAAAATATTGAAATCTGTAAATATGTATTAGTGCTTTTACTTTTTTTGTGCTTTGTTTTTATACAAATCTATTGTTTTATTTTTTACAGATATTACACAGGTCTCCCACTTGTCCTATATGTGCTATATTTTCAGCATGTGTCCTGTATTTCCTATATTTTTGAAATACGTCCTATAATTTTTTAGCTAAATATTTATTTCCATTGCTTTTTAAAAAATAGATTTCTTGGTCATTATCTTTACATACACTAACATATTTTGTGAGCAACCACATTTTTATGATTTTATGCTCATTTGGGTTTCTTAAGTTGTTTTGCATTGTTGGTTATTTAATATAGAAAATATTTTGGAATGGATTAAACAAAAAAATATAAAACAAGATTTTTTTTTATTTGAGGTGTTTAACATGCACTTTCTGAACCTACTGATTATATCAGCACACAAAAATGTCTATGAGCAAGAACGAAAGGACCAACCAATTCTGGCTGGAAAGGTATTTTCACATACATTCCAGGATTCTTTTACCGCCACAATGGACAAGGGACTGATGGCTGGCTTAAAATCTTAGTGTCTTTTTTTCTGGAGCAAACAATTAAAAATAATACACAGCTCATTAAAAGATGACACATGAATATAATTAGAAAAAACTTTACATCCTCTTCTCTAATTTCACTAAATAGTGTGTCAAAACAGCCATTAAGATACTTAAAATTGTTATTGGATGTATCCACAATTTTTTCTTTTGTTTTTCTCTTTTTAATTTAAACTGCGAGAATTAAAACATAAACCTATTCTAGTTTGTGCATTGCAGAATATCTAAAATCAGTCGTTTCAGTCGTTTTTCTTAAAAGGTCAATTCAGTGGATCTAGTGAGCTTCATCACGGCTCAAAATGTCAGGAAGGAAGCTTGTTGAAAGTGTCCTATACATTTTTCAAATATGTCCTATATTTTTGTATCCTAAGGGTGGGAACCCTAATTATATTTTGCTTAATGTACTTTATTTCATAGATACCATTCTTTAGTTTAAAATATTTTCCTTTACTCACAAAATGATATATTAGCCATATATTACCAAATCAAACACTTATTTTACTTTTTTACCTATGTTTTTTTAGGAAAATATATTTTGTAGAAGTAATTAAGTTTGGTCATAGAATTATTAAGAAAATATTTTACTAGTGCAGTTGGTGCTATTTTTCTGGCAATTTCAGGCAAAAAAAAAATACAGCGATGTCCGCTTCAATCATCATCAACTGTTCCCATCCTTTGGCCGGGTCACTTTAGTAAAATACCTGCATCTTCTTCTATCCTTACTCCATTCATCCTCCTCAAACAATATATGTCTGCTACCAAATAAAAATATGTATAGTTTTAGTAAAATAAACTCTCATTAAAATCCACATGATTGACCAATATTTGTATATAATAAAACAAGCAAAAACTGATTCACACTTATTTTGACTATAATATTTGGTTTTTAATAACTACACTTACAAATTATTGACTAACATTATTGAAATAGTTCAAGTTAAAGTCATGCGATAATATTCTTTTTAAATAATTATACTTTGCAATTGCTTTATAACTGACGTCAGTCTCCCCTTCTTCATTATATTAACTCAAGCTACTTTAGGACATGTACATGCTTGAGTATCTTTCGTAGAAGTTTTTTCTCGAATACTAGAGGTGTACTGGTTCATTAAACCCTATACCGATAACCGATTGTTTAAAATAATTGTTCATTCTATGATTATTTACACCGATTAATCCCGATTATTTATTAATAACTATTTGGAAATATGCTCTTGAGAATAACAGTAAATATAACTAATACAAAAAGATTGTAAGAGGGTATTTTTTTGCAATTTTAATTACTAAACTCCTCTAGAAAATTTTTATTTAAATTTTACTTCACGAAACAACGATTAATCGACATAATCACCGATTATGATTAATTGCTGATTCATTAATAATCACCCGATAACGATTCATCGCTATCCGCATCAGTACACCCCTATCAAATACTAACTTCTGCCTCCCCCCCAACACCTATTTCCTCCAAAACTTTCTAAAACCCTAGACAAAAAAAAAATTGGGAGGCCGGGGAGGCACATATTATAATTGTGACTAGGAGCCCAAATATTCTAAATCCGCCACTGAGAACTAGTATTATTATCATCATCATCATCATCACCACATCTTACTAACCGTTTAGGTTAAGTGCAAACAAGTAGTCAATTTTGCAAAAAGATCCAATTTTGTTTGCGTGTGTAAAATACATTTTAAAATGTTACAATGAACTTTAGAAGTATTTTAGTATTAATTTTAATGTGCTAAATAAAAGTTGTAAAAACATGAATTGTGATAATTTGATGTGTCTAACAATGGCTGTTAATATGTGTGTGTGTGTGTGTGTGTGTGTGTGTGTGTGTGATGTGTGTGCGCGCGCACATTATTGTTAAAACATTAAAATAAACCCAATTCCAGTTTCTGTTTCATGTTTATTTTACTTCCCACAGACTCAGAGGAATGTGCGAGTTTATGACCTTGTCAAACAGGAACTTATCAAGAAACTGCTGTCAAACGCTAAATGGATCTCTTCTATGGCTATACACCATGGTAAGTATAGTACTTTGTATTATATCATTGTATTAATATGTTGCATACTTAGTCATATCATACATCATGGTGGCTACAGACAGGGAAAACAAGGAAAACCTGGAAAAGTCAGGGAATTTTTGGATGACAGGGAAAACAGGGAAATGTCAGGGAATTTAACTAAAAATAAGGAAAAGTCAGGGAATAAAAAATATGTCTAAAAATATAATTAATTTCGCAACTAAACACCGAAACAAAAGTTAATAATACCTAAATAAAATAACATTTTAATTTTTTAAATAACTGATAAAACCATTTATGTTTAGTAGATACATTTTTTTAATATGTGATCAATAATAAAGAAAAAATGTCATCACCCACCATTAAAACTGGGAAAATTTAAAAATGTATCCTGGAAAACCTGGAAAAGTCGAGGAATTTTGTAAAATATGTTTTGTAGCCACCCTGTACATATAAGACATACAAGTGAGTATTGGAAACACATTAACTCTAAAATATCTAAATAAAATACAAGTGCTGGGTTTTTTTATCTCCCAAAATGTTGTCATTTTCATAATAGTATAATTTTCAAATTTATTAAAACTTGAAAATACAGGCAGTCTTAGTTTTTTACCCGTCTCACTTCAATGGCAGAAATTCATTAAATGCACTCACCGTGATTTTAACTAATATCAAACTAGACTATTTAGTTAAAAACTTTTTTCTAATAAATTCTTACAATACACCAAGTAAAAAAATACTAAGGAACTTATTTTTAATGAAAAATGTTGTGTACTTAAAAAGATATCGATATTTCATATGTTAAATTATTTGGAATTGAAATGTGAACCATTTTGTGATTTTAGGTGGAGACAATATTCTGGTGGGGACTTATGATCGTAAGATGCTCTGGTTTGACCTCGACCTTTCAACCAAACCTTATCAAACTCTGCGTCTCCATGGCACTGCAGTTAGAGCTGTGGCGTATCACAAGCGTTATCCTTTATTTGCATCTGGTTCGGATGACCGCAGTGTTATTGTCTGTCACGGCATGGTATACAAGTAAGTGGACAAACTCAATTTTAAAATTAAAAAGTATTGATATTTAACAAAAATCATATATAGAATAACTCTCTTCATTACTTGTTTTTTTTAGAATGATGCAAAGAACATTTTTTTGTTTTTGAAGCCAAGTCTAATCAAAATCATTAAATAGTCTCTTAAGACAAAGTAAAGTTCAAAGATTTTGGTTATAATTTTAAATGCCAAATAACATTTACAAAATGTTTTATTGCTAAATTAAGTAATTAGCTAGTTGGGCTGCTTCAAACTAACATTAGATAATGCAATTTGTACTTTTTTTCAATTGTAAATAAGAATAGAAAAAAAAGATTCTTTAGTTACTAATTTGAAAATCAGATTAAACTATTTTGAAAATTAGGCCTATACTTATTTTAATTATAATTTTGAGCTGTGGCAGAGGGAGTTAAAAATATATAAAACAATCTTTTCAAATAATAAATGGATTGTGCAATTATTTAGTTTATGAATTATATTTTTTTGCATTTTATTTTATAAATATTTCTTGATAAGGAAAACCTCTTTTCGCTTTATGAGGCAATTGCATTATATTTGGAAGAAGATACAAGAAAGGTGAATAGAAACATATAAAAGGGACGAGCATAATATGGCTTGTACAATAAAAAAGATTGGGCGGTGACCAATGATTTTCTTTAAGAGGGAACCATTACCTATTTGTCCATTGGTAGCATTGAAAAGTCTGAACTGTGTTCTTCTTTTAATTGTACAAGCCATATATTGTTGGTTCCTTTTAAATTTTTCTATCCACCTTTCCTATACCTTCTTCCAAATATAATGCAATTATATAAATACTGTCACTTTTATTTTGTTGTAAATTATGTTTTAATATATTTTTCCATTTGAGAATTTTAGTATGGTAGTATAAATATCAACAATGATATTAAAAGAAGAGCCAGAGCATAAAAAACAAAGTATTTTTCGTGTACCAAAATTTTAAAAATTAATGTTTTTTGGCAGAACCAGAACCGATAAATAATTTGATTTGCCTCCCTAATTTAAATACTTGGTCATATATATATATATATATATTCTCTCTCTAAGATCTGAATCTTGATTAATATTTCTGGTTAGTAAATAAGATATAATTATTTTTTTAATTTCTTTTACTCATTAGTGATCTGCTTCAAAACCCTCTGATTGTACCTTTGAAGCGACTTAATTACCACAAGCCTATGAATGACTTTGGTGTGCTGGACCTCCTGTTTCACCCAACACAGCCATGGGTGTTCTCGAGTGGAGGTGACTGCACCATACGACTCTACACATGAACACTTGTCTTACTGCTGTGTCAAGCACAAGGTGATGTATGTATTTGAAGTATTGTGATGTACATAACAATACATTATTAAAAGAAAATTTGAAAATAAATGTGTGTATTTAATATTTCAGAAAAGTTTTAATATTTCTTCTAGTCAACAGCCATTTATATTTTTTCGGCCAAACTACTAAATTAAATGATACAAGTGACAATGTAAAATTCCCAGTTTTGAATATTTTGTTATATTTGGCAGAAATTACAGGAAAGATGGATGGAAACTTATAAAAGAAAACAAACAATACAGCATTTACGTTAAAAAAATAACACAGTTCTCACTTTAGATTCCTGGTATTGGACAAAGAAGTAATGGCTGCCCATTGAAGAAAATTGATCATTAGCACCCAATCCGTCTGATAGGGGTTTGTGAAGCTTTGCTTATGTCGATATTGGTTCAAATTTTATATTTTTCAATTTGATAACTGATCAAAACACACTAGGAAAAAATTGATAGGGCTTTAGGTCATTGCAAATTCCACACTGTGCCTTATATATGTTAATATATTTTAAATTACAATTCTTGTGAGATAGAGTAACTCTGCTTATTAATTATTATCACATTAACCGGAAAATAGGCCGCACTTTTCCCCCAAAAACAGCCTCCTTTATGAAACCTCAGTGGGGCCCACAACAGATGGCAACCTTTACCGCCTAAGACAAGGTGAACTATGGTTGCATGAACACGGTGAATAACTTATATACCTAATACCTTGCAGGATTTAGATCCAAACCTAATCTAATGTTTTTTTTAGAGATGGGCCACTTGAATCTTCGAATCCTTGAATCCACCGAATCCTGACAAGTATTCGAGATTCAAGGATTCGGTGTTTTACAGGATTTGATGATCGAATCTTTCACCTCATAAACAAAGCATAATATTTTGAATTCAAAAATTACTTAGTTAGGCCTACTTTAAAAGCACAACTTAATCCGTAATATTTATTTTGTCGGAGAAAAGAGATAAACATGAATAAAATATTCTTTAAAAAATAAAAATAATCGCTAGGTGTGGAAAATCTTACGTGCCTAGTACCCTGACCTCCCACCTGTATGGGAAACTTGAACTCGACTGTTTCGGCACATGCTCACTTCTAAAACTTTCATCTCACGAACACCCTTGTAAATATTTTAATGAACCCATTAAAACTCTTCAAAAACTGAAAATTAAAACTAGAACTACAAATAAACTTGAAATAAAACAAATTACAGCTTTAATTTTAACAGAAGTATGAACACATTACGCATGAGACAAAGTCAGCGTCCATTACACACGATACAAAGTCGACCGCCATGACATATATTATGTTTACTCGCCCGAGTGATGATTAAAATAAAGATACTGTTAATTCTTACTATCCAACTGGTTTTAGTTAATCTACACCTATGCAAAGAACCCCAATTTATTGCATAAGATCCTTAAGTTAGACATTTTGTTGGGTTTCATGAAAAATAAATACTGTCAACAGTCCGACAGCGATAAAATTGTTTGTTTATCTCTACCAGCCTACGAATTGTATATCGATTGTTTGTTTAGAATCGATTCAGGTAATCTGATCACTTAGTAAGTGATCTCGAGTTTTAAGAATCAAATAACGACTTGCTAATCCATTATTTGGTTTTAAATTGATTTTAACTTAATAGTTTATTATTTTTAAAATATGTAATTGAAGTAATTGTAGAAATATTCAAACGTAGTCCTGCCTTATAAAATGGGAATGAACATATTGTAGTCGAAAATATGTTCGTGTTTTAAATAGAATGTATTCTCAGAAATCGATATATTGTAAGTATCGAACATATTTGTTTTCTACGCGAAAATAGATAATGGATATAAAAGATAATAATAAAACATACTTAGACATGATTGAGTTCACAATTTCCAATGTATGTTTAATTGTTAAAGCATGTTGTTCTAGTCTTTATTAAAAATATCCGTTTGTATCTAGGCCTAATCTGTTTATCTCACGTTTTTTATAAACTTAACTCATTCTAACAACACTTTTAAAAATAACTAAAAGACACTCAAATTTTGATTTATTTGATTTTTAAACAATAATATTAGTCTAGATTGTTTAATTTGACTGGATTTTACCCTTTATTTTGCGAGGGGTGGTTGGGGTTGATTGAAATTGAAAGCATGATTAAAATAAATCTTAATGTACAGTTTAGGCCTATATTGTATAATGTAGGTCTATTTGTAAATCATTAAAATTTATAATGATTTGCTAGGATTCGTATTCGAGATTCGAAAATAAAATGTAGATTCGGATTTGAGAAATAGTGGATTCGACTCATCTCTAGTTTGTTTATAATGTAAAACTATTTTTATATCAAATCATAAGTTTAACTTATTTAAGTAAAATACTAATCGATTTAATAATTAGTCAAAATTTTCAATTGTTTGTTCAATTCAAGATTTGATTCAAACTCAAAAAACCTGCTTTGCTTGTATCTTCCATCTGACCTAAGTTTCATTCTATTGAAACGTTTAACACAACTTCTTAAAAGAGGAGACCACAAAACTCAAAACGGAGTAATGCCCATACTTTAATCCACTGGGATTTGAAAGCTATCTAAAATCATGATATTAAGATTGATTCTCTTTGTACCCAAAAGAAATAGCAACTTGATAGGTAGCAATAATTTTATACACACAATTACAATATCATACAGAGAGTTTATTCAAGATAAATGGGACAATGAATATCTCCTCGGAGCAAAGGATATTTACCACCAAAATCTCAAAAATATACTAGACTGTGGCATAAAAATTGTATGAATATAGCAACATCCAACATAAATTGCGTTTAGCGCAAGAATTAACTAAACTAATTGGATTTAACATGGCATGATGCCCCCTTAAAGACCTAAACAAGAAATGCAAACAAATCAAAGTTGGCCCCACTGTCTCAACCATCATTGCATGAAGCGCAAGTGAAGCTTAAACTGATAATATTAACAATGGTGAAGCGCAAACAAAATTATTTACCAGAAGGATGGCTCCCTGACCTAAAACTAGCCCTTAAAAGATAATAAATTCTCTAACAATGAGACAAGGACCATTGGAAAGAAGGCAAAACCGAAGTTCGAGAAGGAGCTGAGAACAAATCACATGATGTAGAACCGAGCTCTCGTGGATCCACGGCCCTGCTTGTTTCATTTAGTTTATTATCCACAACCACATTAGGTTGCTCATGATGTTTGTCCAAACAATTACGCCGCGGCCAACTTTGAGAGATTTTCCATGGCCCGTAGGCCTGTAGCATTTAGTCCCAAACTGCTACATTCTATTACCAAATCAATTTAAACTAGGTATGGACGAGAATGACTTTTTTTTATTTCAGAACAGGAAATTTTAAAATTACTCTTTAAGTATAATCTTGGATTTAAAATATATGGATATCTAAACTAATATGATAAGACTTGTTAAAGCTTTCATATTAAAACCAGCTTCGATGGCTGCTTGGTCTAAGGCATAGACTAAACTAGTTTGATCTTGGCCAGGTGTCCTAAGGGTGGTTATTACTAAATGGTTTCCCACTATCCACGCAAATTCAAGCACACCTCTAAATTCAATCTTCCTCATTTCTAACACACTAGAGTAATTAATGCATAGGTGTATAACCAGAATGAGTAATAAGACATGGTGCTAAAAATAACCTAATAAAATAAATAGAAGTGTGTGCGAATAGCATTTTTTATCAAATAAAAAAACAAAATCTTGAATTAATATCAAAGAATATAATTAATAAAATGGTTATTTTACATTTTTGATGGAAATTCTTTTTATTAGTTAATTTAATTTTAAAATGGTGTTTTGTATTTAATTATTTGCATAGTGTAAAAAATACTAGAAAACATGTTTGGCACCTCTTCAATTGGCTCTAAGTATGAAACTGCAAAATATTATTTGGGAAAACCTCCTAAAAGTTTCTTTTCTTAAATGTTTTCTCCATGTTTGACAACCCTCAAAGGTGATTGTTTAACACCCCTTATACTCTACTCCTTGTCAGGATTACCAACAACATGATCTCTCATAAATGGTTGACCTTGGCAAGCTACTACTTTCTTCCCCTCCTTCCTCTCATTTCCACACCCCAAAAGATTTTAGAATATATCTCTGTACTTCTCTAAATATTTCAAGCTTTTTCACTTGCTGAACCTAACAAATACTTGTTGATAGACAGAGCACAATAAGTGATGCGCCTCCCAACTTGTCTCTCTACAAGTGGTAAAATAACCCCCATCGCAGCCACCAAGTTTGCTAAATAACAAAAAAAGATGGCTGTCTACAAAAGATTATTATTATTAGCACCACGTCTTAATACCCGTTCGGGTTGTATGCACTTACGCTAATGTGTAATGGTAGGGTGAGTGTGAGATGAAATGGAGGACCTACAATTTAACGTGGAATCCGAACCACGGTGGAGGCCTGGAATTCCCCACATTAACAAGATGTCTTGTCAGAGGTGAAGGAAGGGTTTGGTAATCAGATAAATCTTTGCCTGGACCGAGGATGGAACCCCGGCCGCCAGCATAGAAGTCTGACACCTTAACCACTATCTACAAGAGAGATTAACAGTGATGAGTTGGCAATAACTGCACGAATACCAGCGCCGTGCGCCCTGCCCTGTCTTTTGTTTTCTGGAGCACTGTTTTGTTTGTCACCCAAAACTTTTCGGGGAAAGGGTCAATCCCTACCTTTTCCCGAGGGTTCGGGATCAGATCCCGGCCACCCCTAAATTAAACATTTAAAGGATAGAAGGGCAAGCAAGGCCTACACACATCAGAAAATTATAGGCCTCAAAAGTTCACAACAAAACACATAATTATGTATTATGTAATTTTGGGGGCACATAAGTCCCCATCTTCAGCAGATGAGAGTAAAACACAAACTGGACTTTGGCAGCATTCTTGGTAGATGGATAGAAAGTTGTATTTATTAAATTATATTTGTTATTGTTAATATAGAAATTACCGACTGGTGTGAGTAGGCTTGCTTGGTAGAA
Organism: Timema douglasi; assembly: GCA_901482245.1. Classification (NCBI taxonomy): domain Eukaryota; kingdom Metazoa; phylum Arthropoda; class Insecta; order Phasmatodea; family Timematidae; genus Timema; species Timema douglasi. The sequence continues at coordinate 47,169 of CABEEJ010002486.1, forward strand.
AAGGCGAGAAGGTATCTGTGGTTGGGGAAGGGGGGGGAGGGGTTTCCAGGTTTGATTATGTATTTGGTAATAGAAGAAGGGTCTGATGTACCCTAAAAATTACATAATTATGTGTTTTAATTGTGAACTTTGAGGCTGTTTGGCGATATTTTTTCTTTGTTTACATACCAACAATATTTCTCTTTAAAACCAGTAAGAATTGAGGGTGAGAGTTTTACATCTCTAATTTAAACCATTCATCTGCAAACAAAAATTTCATTGTTCTCTGTATATCATGATGTTTCATGGTGAAATGCTACTTTTTGTGTTTTTATTTACTATTCCATGTTATTAAAAGTATGTAGAAAAACCTTACAATCTGCATGAATAAATTACTTTTTTCAACTGCCACTGAGAGAGTGGCAGACATTTCTGACAGGCTACATTTCAATCTTATCTGTATGCATATTTTTTCTAATATCATTATCATTTTAGTTTTGAGCGTTATACTTTTTATGATGTAATGTTTTCTGGCATTCTTAAAGTTGAGGTTGTATGATGATAAAACATTGTAACAGACAAAAGTATATTTAAAACAACATTAATTCAACCTCCACAAAACCAAACATTGAAACATCAGTCTCAATAATTCATTTTGAACACACAAATAACAAAAATATCTACCATTCTTGATATGTTTTATAAAGTAGGCCTAAATTAAATCCATGCTATAATTTAAAAGAAAATATATTGACATATACATGTGCTAGACTATTTTAATTCACGATATCACAATATGTTTGGATACACTTTTAAAAAAAATCAACACATTCATAAAAACAGTTTTTTATGAATTTTACAATACATTCATGCTAAAAATAATTAAATGCAAATAGACATTAATTGGACTAGAAATACCCAATACACAAGTAAACTTTTATAATAAAATATGGTAAGTGTTAAAGTTTGTGACCAGATTAATAAAAGTATGTCAAAATTATGTTAACACTTAAATCGAATAAAAAAAATTTTTTTTTTTTTTCCTTGGGTATAATGGAAGAAACGTTAACACTAGAAGAAATAATTGTAGTAGCAAGCTTACTGGAAGAGTTTCGTTCTCCGGCCATAGTCCACGAAAAGTTCCTTTTTTTACACCCCAACAGTGAATACCTAATACAGCTTGCATATGTAAGTCCTACATTATCGATAAACTTATAAGGATAATACGCTTATGGGGTATTTTCATCAGGACGATGCACCTGTGCATTTTGGTCATAATGTTTGTGATTTTCTAGTTAACGCATTTTAATGAAAATGGTTAGGAAGATGTGGGACTTTGCACTGACCTCTCTACTCCCATGATCTGACACTATGTGACTTCTGGTCGGGGGAGGTGAAAGAGAAAGTGTACAGCATGAAAGTTTGGAATATCATTGAACTCAAGGAAAGAGTTACGAATGTGGTAACGTCTATTCCCAAAAAAATGTGCGTTACAGTGTTAAATGCTACTTTTAATCCTTTCTTAAAGTGTGATGATATCAATGGACAAGAAGTTGAGACCTTAACAGACATAATATTCAACGTAAACACAACAATACTATTTTTTCCATTTAAGGGCTAGTTTCATAGTCAAATTTAGTACGCCTCAAGTGCGGCGCTACACTAAATACAAGACGACACCTACCTAAACTCGAATGGAATGGGCCATTCTCGCATAGGAAACTGGCCCATTCCATTCTGGTTTAGGTAGGTGTCGTCTTGTACTTAGTGTAGTGCCGCACTTGAGGCGTACTAAATTTGACTATGAAATTGGCCCCAAGTGTTAACCCAGTTTTAACAAATCCTTTATAATTTATAGTGTTTGGGGGTCAAGTCCTTTTTAAAGCACTACCACTTAAATTTTGAAATATATTATAGCTCTTCTAAGGAAAACCTCTTTTACTTTTATCATTCACTTTGAAAGTAAAATTCAGGATTAGGAATCTGTTCCAATAAAAAAAATACATTTTATTGGAAAAGTTCATTTGTGCAACGTTTAGGTTAAGAAATAAACCGTTTTCCCAAGAGAGTGATTATTCGGCCTTTGACACAAAATTGAAAAATATAGCTGACTATGTAATATAACTTCAAATTTCGTTTGAATTAGTATGCCACACTACAACAACTGTAACAGTGGTGGGATTGAACTCATGAAAACCTGAGTTTGGGTCAAGCACGGTACCAAGTGTGCTAAAGTGGATATTGCTTGAGACGACGGTTTGTTTCTAGTGATATAACTTTGAGAAAATTTTGAGACAACAAGCTTTGATGTATACAACTGGAAGATGGTTTACTTTCAGTTACATATCTTGTATAATGGCGTGTTGTGGCATCTCATCGCCTCAATCCTTTGGCACGTCATGGTTTTACAGTGTTGTCGGATTGAAAACTCACTCGCAAGCGAAACAACACTACACCGACTCGCATGACAGTAGAAACCTTTCAAAGTTAGCTTTGTTTCAGTACAGCCTGTGATTTGAGAGATCATGAGTTGCAAGTTAGCTTGCAAGTTTCAAAATTAGGGGTCCATATGACAATAAACACTTTGTTTGGACATTTTCATTTTACTACAAATATCTGAAAATGTGAGTCATGTGAAAATTATAGTTCTGTGCTTAATAAAATGAACATGGGACGATTTTGACTTTTTAGGTTTGGTTCATTATACATGTTATTGGCTACATAAACATTCACTAAGTGGTAAATTGATGGTCTTCTAGTGGTTGTATTTACCCTAGCATTATGCAAGAATGAGTTGCTATTAGCTACCATATGGCACTAAGGTGCAGTAAAAAATTGTTTATGATAACAAAATGTTATTAATCTTAAATCACTTTTTAATTGATCTTAACAATTTAAACTTGTAAAATAGTTGGTGGAACTACACCAAAGATTGAATAAATACGTTATCAAACCATTAATTAAACTATTTGATCGAGTTTTAATGTAAATTATTACCATTAGCAACTCTACTTTTTACACAATAATAAAATTTGTACAAAATATTCTGACTGTATTTATAATCAGTGTAGAACACACAGCCACAGTATAAACACATCTTTAATATTAAATGCTCTGTGTATTTGAACTTGAATGCAAATATAAACAACCATTTTATGAGACAAAACAAGAGGAATGTCACAGGGATGTTGCCCACAGCACTTAAGTGCGGAATGAGTCTAAAGTTCAGATGTGTTACATGCTGGACGTTATCTTTTCACTATTTCCTTCGTCTCTGGTCTGAAAACGCAGCTGAGAAGGACGTCTCGACGAACAGCTTCCGTTTTCTTCTTCCAGTTTTCGATGTGCCTGGCACGCTCTGTACCATTGTGTGGGAGATGACCGTTCTGCTGCGACCAAGCCAACCATTGTATTAACAGTATTATCAAGCTACTTGCTATTACATAGATGCAGTTGTGGCCAAATTAGGGTATAGGTTTTTTAATTATTTGATATTTTTATTCCTTACTCATTTTTGATATGTACACATTTTTCAGAACTAAAAATTAGCAAAGAAAAAGTGTGCTTCTTATATATAAGTAAATATGAGATAATTGTTTGAATTATTAAAAAGGGTTTGAGCTAAATCTAAAGATTTAAAAATATATATATATATATTTTAAACAATGCCTAGGTCTGTGGAGTGTTGCCTTAGTAATCAGAGCTTGCTTAAACTGTACTTGTGATATATTCTCACCCACTTGGTCCCCATTTGCCCAATCATACAAATATTTATTTGTATGTACACTCCATTTACCCTGATGCCGGGATCATGATCTATTTAACGTTCATCTGCCGTTAACTTAACTTAATAGATGTTTTTGGAGGTCTTTCATGTTAAGTGAACATTACATAAAGGGTATCACACGATATAGCCATCCAATCATTTTGCGAGTGACGTATATAGGGATATTTAGTCATTCATTTGTTGGTTTTATGACCAACTCTACTCTTTTTAGTTATAAGACATGGGGAAAAAATAATTAAGCTAAAATAGGAATGCTAAATTTATCAAAAAAGTCTAATAATAAATATTTATTATATCGATAGAAAACTGTAAACATTCACAGATCATCACTTTATAAATAGCACACATCACAGAGCCAAATACATTGCGGTACTTAGAATGCAGATGATTGGCTCGAACTGCTATGTTAAGTTTTGTGAACGTGATCATGCATGTTTTCTTAAGTTAAGTGAACCTTAAGTGAACTTTACATTAAGTTAAAAGTTGAGTTGATCGTGATCCCGGCATGAAAGGTATATCTTATACCTACTACTACACTATTGCCCCATCTTATAAGCTGCGCCATAATGGAACTATGCAAGGAAGCTTGCTACCTTTCAGGGTAAACTAAGGGTACTTCACTTGGCTTGTACATCTGCGAATCAGGCTCTTTGAGTTTGAATTAGATCTCAAATTGAAGTAAATATTCACAAATTTTTAATGGTTATTAAATTGAATCATATTTTCGTAAAATATGCTTAACTTATGATGTTAAATAAAAAGAGTTAAAAAAATTATATTAATTTTGAACTCTAGTCCTCTAAGTCATTATGTATAAATGTAAGTTCTTTAACATGTTGGTGACCTGGCGGTCCAGGGGTAAGGTGTCAGACTTCTATGCTGGCGGCCGGGGTTCGATCCTCGGTCCCGGCAAAGATTTATCTGATTATCAAACCCTTCCTTCACCTCTGACAAGACATCTTGTGAATGTGGGGAATACCAGGCCTCCACCGTGGTTCGGATTCCACGTTAAACTGTAGGTCCTCCATTTCATCTCACAATCACCCTACCATTTATACATTAGCGTAAGTGCGTATAACCCGAACGGGTAGTAAGACGCGGTGCTAATAATAATAATAATTTAACATGTTTATGAATGACAGTTGACCTTGACAAAGTGGTAAAGAGTACCATCTGTTGTGATTATTAATTATTTCAATATATATCTTCAGTCCTCAAAGCTAACACATTTGTTATGTGTTATTCAAACATGCAATTATAAGCTGTGTGAAGGTTTTATATAGGCTGTTTTGGAGGAAAGGGGGAGGTGGGGTGTTTCCACCTATTTTTCAGTCAACACGGTAATAATTAATAAGCATTTATTTTACCTCACAATAATTGTTATAAAAATTTTATTAACATATTTTAGGCACATTGTGGGATTTGCAACAGTCTAAAACCTGATTGATTTGTCTCCTATTTTGGTTTGATTTAAGTGATTGTATCATATAAATATGAATTTATTTCAATATTCTAGAAGCTTTGCAGACCCTTAACATAGAAATATATTTTTGTCGCTACCTGACAAAAGAGTTTTACTGAGTGATGAGAACAATTTACAGGTACAGTTTAAGGCTGAGCCTACCCATAAATGTACGGCTCTAAACAAACAAAAAATTTAATAGCCCATCATTGTTGTTTTTTAACTTTTTTTATTGACATATCTGGGAATATTTCATAATTCTTAAGGAATTTTTAAACCATGCTAAAAATAGTTTTGAGATATTTTTGTTAAAATGTTTCTATTTCAATGCATTTTAAATGGGAAAACAAATATTATTAATCAATTTATTTTCTTTGTAAAATTAAGCTAGAATGTTTGTTTATAACACATCATTTAATGAATAATTTATTCTTTATAGGTCCATTTTTAAATTTTGGTTAGTTTCAATAATCCCGACGATATTGAGCTCTAATGGCTCCCAAGTTGACACCCTAGTTAAAATACATGGTTTTAAATACAACTCCTTTTACAATTAGTTATCTTAGTTGATAATAGGGCTAATTTCTGTGACCACCTTGAGTCAAGGAAACATTAATACCATGTGCATTGGGATAAGAAGGGTCAGTGTTCAATTATGAAAATTTTCGTAATTAAATGTAAACATATTAATATAAAAATACTCACAAAGTCTTAACTGCTGTGTGAATAAAGATAGATGGTCCTTACTTGTAGTGTAGGCCTATGTGAGTCACTCTGGTGATAACACTTTTCATAGAAAAAAACCATATGCTGCTCCGTATACAAAGTTTTATGACATTAGCCCTTATTTAACTGAGGCAGTCAAACTTGTAAAAATCTGATTTAAACACTAAGCTCATTTAGTTTATTTTAACGATGAATGATGATCAGGATTAAAATCTCTAATGGGTAAATAAAGGGTACATCTTTCTAAATGGTTTCGCTTTGGCCATCCACAAAAATGTGGGTACGTTACCTCTGTTCTCATTATTAACACACTACTGTCATTAATACAAATATAATTATTAATTATACTAAGTGTGCTATATACAGATATGCCGAACTAATAAGAGTGCAGGAAAATGGGGGGGCGGATGCTAAGTATTTAAAGCATTATCTCAACGTGATGTAGGACATGAGTATGTATTAACTGTGGTTATAGCATCATCTACATATTATTTAAATTAAAAAATCACATCTGGACACGGGAATTGAACTTGGGACCTACAAACTATGTTTTGATAGTTGTTATAAAACTAATTCATTACGTCTCAACAAAGGGGAGAAAATAGATTAGAAAAAACATTTGATGATAAAGGACATAAAAAATGAGTGATTGAATTGAAAATGTAGGCCTATATGTGTGTTATGGTTGTGGCGGTGGAATATTGATGTAGACCTTATGTGCACAAATTGACATATTGTTAGTGTCCATTTGGACATGTCTGTAACCTGGACCTAGCCAATACAGCAGTGGTTCTCAAATCATGTTACATGATGCCATTTTAGGTTGTCGGTGCTATTTTTTTAAACTTTTTTTAGCCCCGCGTGTCTTACTAATTGTTCGGTTTGCACGTCTTTGTACTAATTACTCTAATCTAAATCTAGGACAGACACAAAATCCAACCCCCATCATCACTGTGAAAGGGTAAACCCACATTCCAACAATGATAAATTTCTCGGCCATGCCAGGAATCGAGCCCAGCATCCTTAACTCTGTAGGTGGACGCACTACCAATGGAGCTAAGCTTCATAATTTCCTAGCGTGATTTTATCAATTTACAATGAGCCAGGCTAATTGGAAAATAATATTATATTTGCTTATCAGCCTGATAACTTTTAGGCTTATTGCAATGAACCTGTACAGCCTTAGGCTATTAAGAAAATGCACCTCTGTTCACTCAGTCTAGTTGATTCCAGGCTTATTGCAATACGTCCAAGATAGTGAAGGCTTATTAAAACGTCTACAGCAGCGGTTCCCAAACTGTGGGATATACAATTATTCCTGATGGTTTGCCGTGAGAAGTCAAACAAAACAAACCAATTAAAGTCATAAAAAATTGAAGAGGTGGGAGAAGGTAAAAAGTAACATTATATATATATTAACCTACAGATTTCATCATCTCGTGGGCATGTGTCTATCTATCTTTATTTATTTAACATATGCACGATTGTGCTTACATATTAATGTCTCATGCTGTATTTTTTGTTCAAGGTCATTCTTAAAATTCTTTCTAAAATATTTTACTAAATTGTTAATAAGTGATTTACAACGTCTTGGTAAAACATTTATGTGATCCGCAGCTAAATAAAGGTTGGTGACTTCTTCTTTACAACTCATATCAAATAAACCATTTAAAATTAATAAAATTGGTTTAAATGGCCGACGATTTTACACATCTATTACTGACTAACCCTTAAAATTGAGCGATAAATGACCCTAACACAGGATTAGACCTAGAATAACTCAGTGGTAAGATATTTACTTGTTAAGTTTGAGTATCCGGATTGGATTCCAGATTTCAAACGAATTTTCAAAAATGGGTTATTATTTAAGTTCAATAACATAATATAGTTTTGAAGTCATTTCACAAACTTATTAGCAGTTTGGGCTTTTCGAGTTTCTCCGTAAAAGTGTTTCATTGCCTTGGGATGCTTATTCATTTTACCCTTTACATCTCTTCTGCCATTTTTAAACTTTTATGGGGCAATTTTTTTAAATAATAAAAATTGTTTTTCCAATATTAATACACTTTTCACATCCCTAAAAACATTAAATGCAATTACACTCATCCACACATTAAAAAAAATCCTTCCATCAATGTCGCACTTGCCATACTGACTTGAAACTGGTGGAAAGCCAGGTAAAAATCCCTAAAGAAAGATGTTGATGTGTCAGGGCGATAAACTTTACAAACATGCCAAAACCACTAGTGACAGATTTATGGTTTCAAGGACAGACAGCTAGTGACTTGGAGAGAGAAGGGATGAGTTGTCTGCTCTACTCTGACCAGGCCGTTCTGTTTCGGCTATTGCGGGGTTGTATCAGATATATTTTCAAAATCCGGGGGCGAAATATGAAGCACTTCAGCTCATATCAGTTTTCACGAGTTTCAGATTGAATATTAAGGTGAATGAATTAACATTATAAAGTTAAAAGAAGTCGGAATTAATAGATTTACTTCCCTTATTTATTACACATATTTAAGTAAACAAAATAATTAATTGAATATTGCATTTATTTGGCAATTTTTTTATGCAATTAATTGAGGGTTCATTAAAATAATATTTATTTCAATTAATAAACCTCCTCAAGTTCTTCTAACATTCCAAATACGAAATATTTGGATCATTTGGTTTTTCTAAAAATTGTTGCATTAGATTCCAAAATCTCACACTTTGAGTAAACACTGTGCTTAAAATATACATTTAATCTATATATATATATTATATATATATATTAATTTTGGGCCATACACACTTATACCAACTCTGGTTACCCTGGCAACATTCCACTGCACTGATCAAAACACATTTGTGTGATTCATTCTAAACATGCTTCATATTCGTTTATATTTTAGAATATGATAAGCAACAATATTGAGGTTTATTATAATTTAAGATAATTTGGTATGAATCTTAAGATGAATATTGGCATTGCTATCAATCACCTAGCCATGCTAAATATCCAATATTGCCTGACTTTTTGACAGCAAGTTTTCAGTTTACACATTATTATAACATTAAAGAATAAAGTCTTAAACCTATCAGGATTCAAAGTAACTAAGTAACGAAAATTTTCAAATTGAAATTAAAAAAACTATCATTATATCTTACATAACATCATTTTTAAAATTCCAAATGGTTCAATTAAAAAAATGTATGTTTCATTTATGTAATAAACCAAATGGCAGAATTTAGTAAATATGTACTATAATAATGTACTAAATCTGTTTAATTTTTATCAAAATATAGCAAAATATAACATTTGACTTTGAACTTTCTTGTTTCCTTAGTACACATAACATATAAGATTTGGTACACATAGTTTCATGCTTAGTAACATAAAATAAGTGAAAGTAGGAGAAGAATAAAGGGGAAATAAGGAGAAGAAGAAGAAAGATGCAGGTTTTATAAGTCACTTTTCTTAATAATTAATTATCTGATGGGTCCCTATGATTACTAAAATGTTTTCCTGTGTCTATGGATAAGTAAAACCTAGGACTCTGCGAGCACTCTGAATTTGAGCTTCAAGCCGAGCTTGTCTTTAAAGCTCAGACTCCAGATCAAAAGTATTGTAGGCTCGTCATTTTCAAGCTTCCTCTTGATGTACATTTAAATCAATTTTTAAAACTCAGTGGTAAGTATAGGCTATTTAATGTAGATGATATCGGAAGTTTCACTTATAAATCATTTGGTGACTTAACAGATTTGTAAAATTATTATAAAATTTCACGTCAAAAGCATAATAGAGCTCTAAAACTATTTTCAACAGGTAAACCTTTCAATATTGTTGTCCATTTTGAATTATCCTCGACTGAAGTTGCAGTGCCATGCCAAGGCACTGAAAATAATAGAAGCTAAATAAATCTTGAAAAAATTGAATAAACAATATTTTTACTTGGTTCATATCTACAACTATAATTTCATTTAAATTTTAAATGTAAGATTTAGAATACATATTGTTTTTGAACTTAAGACATTTAAAACTTCGAAAATATGTTCATTTACAAAACTAGCATTAGTTATTATTTAGTAATAGAATTATGTTGGCGAACTTATCTAAAATCAGTGTTGATTAACCTTGCAATAAATATTTACCAAATCTACCACATTTTACAAAAAAATAAAAGCATTTACTATTTCATATTGTCTACTAGAAATAATATTCTAACCATCTTATTTTCCACTTTAAAATATGAACATCAACTTTTTTAGCATCAAAAGTTGAATTGAAATAAATTTTGTGATAAGAAAATTTCTACCAAAAACCTTCCAAACAGGTACTGAGATGTGTTGGGAATACAAAATAAAATAATCAACTGTATGTAGAGCCTTATAGATGATATAAAAACAAAATTTAAAGTATCCGACAGGACACAAAATCCTATATCTATCTTTAAATTGTTAAAATTGGTGCCAACTGTTAAAAGAAAAATGGCTCCAGTACACACACCTTGCCATGAATACACAAAAATAGATTTGGTAGCTTTTTAAACGCAGATAAAGGTATTTTGGTTTTAACAAGAATAAAATACAAGGTGCAAGCGTAACTGAACATAGAAAAATAGAATTGGAACAGAGGAAATAATCATGCGTGATTATTACATTTTTATACATTAAGGACTAATAAACAAAATATGAAAAATTTCTAACTGCTTGTGATTCTTAAGTTTTCTTATAGGGTAAATAAATTCACGAATGCATATTTTGTAAAAAATATTAGCTCATTAAATCATCAATTAATAAACTCTTTTTTATAATTGTTAGTGTAATTTTAATCTCCTAAAAAGACATATGAGTGTTGTTCTTATTTTTAAATCATGTTTTTAAAGTGTTATTTCTAATTTTAAACTTTTTTCTTCAGAAATATTTAATATCTATAAAACTGAGTGTCATTTGTATTTTAAGAACATTTGTGGTCAAATATATTTAAAATCTCACATTTTAAAGATGTAGTTAAATTTTATGTTTGTTTTGACTGGTGATATTACGAATATACTCGAACTTAGGAGCTTTTTGAAATACTCGACTTGAATTTTAAAAAACCAAGCTCGCAGACCCCTAGTAGAAACCTAAGGGTTTGTACTAAGATACAAAACCTGTAATTCTTAAAATTTCAGTAAAAACAAAATCATATTTAACACAATTTTGAGGAATATTTGGTGGGAGGTTGTTTTTTTATATACTTATAAGACCATTGATCACTTTTCATAAAGGATTTAAAAAAAGTCTATTATCAATTGTTTCTGGCATCAAAATAATCAACCAAGATTTATTTGATCAGAGCAAAGGGAATGTAAGTTTTTTAAGTATTAAAATTGAAGTTTTGGCACAAGTTTAAAACAATCTAGTGTTGAGAATGCTGTCTAACCACAACCCACCATTGAGAAGCTAGTTCCTATTCTTAAAATTGGTGCTATAAAGTGATTCATATCATACAAATATAAGCTACTTAGTGGGTGAGGGTGCTTAGACGTAGGATGCCAGTAAAAAGGTGATACTAAGGACCTCACCAGCTCAGCCGGTCTTGATGAGCTGCAAGGAGTGGAAATGGACAAGGCGTATGGAAGAAGATGGGCGGTGGTCCGCACCTGTTGATGAGAAGGTGCTTAGCCTGTCTCTCACCTGCCCCTCGGTGGTGGTGCCACTTACCGCGGCCCCGCGCCGGCGGATGTTGAATGCACCATATACAATGGGGTTCATGCACGAGTTGGTGCTTGCAAAGATGAAGAGGAACTTTTGGATCCATTGGTCTACCTTTTTGGCTGATTTGGTGTCGCTCCAGTACCTGCGGACATACAAACAGTTATACAACTAGTGCGCTATCTGGGAGACACATTAAAATGTCGTTTTCATCGGCTGTTTTGTGATCTGATGCATCACCCTCATGTTGGATTGAATAATCGGTGACTGGGAAAGTGTGGTTCAAATTTGAGTAGGATAGAGTGAGGGTGTTTTTTTTGCCTAGATGGTTTCACACTCTCCTTCCAGACAAATGCAAATTCAATTACATTTCCTATGAAATTTGACCTTTCTTATTCCTAATCCATTAAGAGTTATTAATGTATGCCTTCAACAGGTACTGAGATGTGGCGGAAATAAAAAATTAAATAATCAAGTGTATACAGAGCCTTATAGAAACTATAAAAACTAAATTTAAATTATCCAACAGGACACAAAATCATATATTTATCTTTAATTTGTTAAAATCGGTGTCATCTGTTATAATAAAAAGAGCTCCAGGACACACACCTTACCATGAATACACAAAAATGGATTTAGTAACTTTTTAAAGCAGATATAAAAGTGTTTTTTTTTTTTGTTTTTTTGTTTTAACAATAATATAATTTATCAAATGTTTATGAAGTGTAGCAAAAACATAAACGTTAAATGTATAATATGTTCATGTTTTAATTACTTTTCTATGCCAATAAAACAAGATTTTTTTTAAGGACCCACCAGGATTCTCCTTGTAAAGTGACAAATTGAAAGAACAAACACCATTGCATGGTGTTAAGAGTAAACCTTGATTTCCCATGTAAAGAGCTTGCTCTGATTTTCTGGCAATTCATAATTGGCATTTTCTTGAAATACATGTTGTCAGCAGATAGTAGTTCCAAGCTTCTTAGAATGGTTATAAGTTGTTGTTAAGTTGTTGTTATTGTATTATTATTTGCATCTTGATTTCTTAAAATTACCTTAAATATAAAACATTATAATTATTGGTTCAGTTCCTGAACATTCATAAAATTAAAGCTAATGAATATTTTTAAAAGCGTTTTTCATCTTCAGAATTCTATGTTTATAATACTCATCCAACTACCATTATCATCATCATCATCATCATCATAAGCATCAATTTTTCTCTTTTGGTCTGCCTCCATTTTTCTCCTCTCACTCACACTCTTGCTGTCACCTGCTCCTCCTATGTCTTTCTTTGTCTCTCTTGCGGTCTTTTCCCTACACAAAATAGCTCCATCACTCTCCTGAATACATAGAGGGAAAGCCGCGAGGAAGACCAAGAAAGAGAAGGGAGGAGCAGGTGACAGCAAGTATCATATTAATAATGGTTAATATATAATTATAAAATATTACATCGTCCTCACTCTTGAATCAAAATTATCAAGTATCTCTATAGTCTCGTAGACTATCGAACCTAGTAATACAGGATACCTGGAACGAAAGTTTGGTGTAATATACTACTCACCACACACACATGATGTAGTAGGGAGTCCAGCAGATTATGAACACAAGGACTATGATTATAGTCATCTTGAGGGTGCGCACTTTTGCTTTACCCAGGTAGCCCAGACTGGACCGGCGAAATGTGTCTGAAACAATGTGTCACAGTGGTAACTTTATTCAGTTTACCTCAGGTCAAACTGTCAAAAAGTGTCTGAAAAAATACCAAATATATCACTTTTAAACACAATATCTACACTGATCATTAAATGTAGTTATTATTTTCTTGCACAGTGTCTTAATGTCTGTCTGGGTTATAGCTTGTATACTAATTACACTAAAATGTTACTAGTTATAAAGGTTTAATCAAGAGAAAGTGTACCTGCATTTGTGTGGAATGAGTGGGAAACCATTTAATAATAAACCACCCTCAATAGACCCGACCAGGACTTAAACCCCGATCTCCCCGTCATTGGCAGTCCAGTCTACTGTGAGATTGAAGTCTTGGACCATTCGGCCACCAAAACGAGTAAGGTTATTTTTTTTACATTTAAAAAGTTATCAATATTTCTTGATATATTCATATGTCAAGTCAGGTGATAGGCTGCCGCCACTTTTGGCAGATGATATCGATAATATATTGAAATGTAATCACTGTCACTTAAAACAAAATTTCTACATTCCAGAAGCTGAGCTGAATTGTAGTGTTAGCCTCAATATATTATAATAACTCCCTCCTCCACCCTCCCTCCCCTCCAAAGTAATGTATGGATGTGTTACTGGTGTTTATAGCCCGATTTTCTTATGAACACCCTTTTGAGAGACCTCTTTGTTTTCCCAACAAAAACCCTACTATAGTAGAATTCTGTTAGGAAAACAGGCATTCCAGACAGTTATTCGTAAGAGAATTGAACTATAGCCCTCCACTCTAAAGACCCAGGCCTGCCAACTGACCTGTGGTGGTCTGCCTGGAGCGCCGGTAGATCTCCAGCAGGATAGAGACATAGGTGAAGATGATGACCAGGAGTGGTATGCCGTACATCATGGCCATGCCGAACACGAGGTAGGCCAGCTCCTGGGCCTTGGATGGGAACGAGTGAAAGGTGACGCACTGTACGTACCAAGACACCTTACTGTGGGGCTCCACGTGGAACAGCACAATCTGGGGGCAGGGGAACAAACATCGTTAAAAGCCTATCCCACCGGATAAATAATACACGTCTACATACTCCGTACCTGTATGGCCTTTCGAGTATAACCATTGTTTGGTAACTGTATTCAAGATCACGAAAGTTTCTTCAATTTCTACGGACTATGCATCAGGGACATGTTCATCCATCCCCGTGGCTGAATGGTTAACTAGTCGTCTGTAAGCAGGGGTGTAACTAGGGTAGGTCACGTGCCCTGGGAGGACAATTTTATGTTTTTATTAGTTTTAGGTACTTAACGTACACGTTCTTAACCGACCGATTATATCAGCGCAAGAGAATTTTCTATGAGCAACAGGGAAAGGACCCATCAATTTTGCCGGGGAAGATATTTTCACATGCCACATTCAACATGGAGCTGACGGCTTTACTTCCCCTCCGAAAGTTGTACTGCGGATTTTTATCGCTCAAGAAAAATCCGTCCACCCCTAGCAGGTTTGAACCCATGAACATCAGTTCTTGAGGTGAGCACTTTACCTCAAGATCTCTGAATTCGACGGGAGACAGATTCATTATCAATATTCTCAACAAAATAAGTTTCATTTTTTTAAACAGTGAAAGTTTATTTTGTTTATATTATTTTATAAATGGTAATAGAATTAGTGACTACCTCTGTGGTCTAGTGGTCAGAATTCCTGGCTACAGATCCAGAGGTCCTGGACTCGATTTCCAGCTCTTCTAAAATTTATCTGTGAAGCAGTAGGTCTAGAAAGGAGTCAAACTCAGCCTCGTGAGGACAAATGAGGATCTACTTGAATAAATAAATAGTAGCTTCGGTTTAAAAAACTGAGATAAAGGGCCGGAGGGTTCGTGCTGACCACATGACACCCGCTATCCGCAAATGTTGGAAATATCGGTATAGCTCTATTGCGGGTTAACGCTGTGGAGTTATTATTATTATTATTATTATTATTATTATTATTATTAGTACCGCGTCTTACTACCCGTTCGGGTTATACACACTTACGCTAATGTATAATTGTAAGGTGATAGTGAGATGAAATGGAGGACCTACAGTTTAACGTGGAATCCGAACTACAATGGAGGCCTGGTATTCCTCAAATTCACAAGTTGTGATTAATACACGTCTTGTCGGAGGGGAAGGAAGGGTTTGGCAATCAGCTAAATCTGTGTCGGGACCGAGGATTGAACCCCGGAACCCCAGCACAGAACTTATCTACTGAAGCAGTATTTTATTTATTCTGAGCAAAAAGTTTGTTTTTTTAGATAAATTGTACAAGTATTGTCCTTAACTCGCGTTTCCTACATTCCCACCTTACGAGTGGTTGGGAAGGCAGGCTGTCGGAGCTCGGCCCCATGTTGGTGTACTAATATGTCCCCGGCTGTTGTGGCGCTACACTAAGGACGGATGTAAATGTTTTATCGAAGTAAACAAAAGAGACAAGTGATAGATGGCACAATCCTAGTCTAACCTAACCTATGGCACAACACGATCATAACCTTAACAAGCCTAACAAAGCACTGCATGATCAAGTTTGTGCAAAATGAGAGAGAAGGTTTTTGGTTGGTTCATGGGGAGAACTAGTATTGTGTATGGCCGAGGCCAAATTCGTGTTTTCCCCTCTCATCTTAACTGTGCTTGAAATCATGTGTTTGAAAAGGTGTGTGTTTGTGTAAAATATGGGGGGTTGGAGACACATAGTTGATATAAGGAATGGGTCTGTTAGCACAGTTCAACCATTAATTAAATATTAGTTTGTTTTTATTCAACGGACACTTTCTAAACACAAAACCATGTCAAGAACACGACTAATCTCATACACTCAACTAAAGTGCCTTCCAAGAGCTTTGTTATATCGTTATAGAGTATACCTGCTTGTATAAGTGTTCAGGTTCGATTCCTGGTTTAGAAAAAATTAATTTGTTTAAAAATGTATTAACTCTCTTTCATTGATGGTAAACTAACGTTATGGGCTCTGATTAATAAAGTTAAGATAAAGCCGCTATAGATTGTAAAGGTATTAATTTTCTATCTTTAGTGACAGTAATTGGCGGGAAGGGTAGTAAATTAAATTAGACAGCAGCTGATATCAATCTTGGTTATCTTGTATATTGATTGATCACTCTAACGACATAACACAACATTTTGTGTGATCCAGGGAAACAACGTCAAGTTACGAGTGTGAGAGGTTTTGCACCTGTGGGGTGCTAAAGATGATGGACAGCACCCAAGCCACTGACAGCATGATGCGAGCTCTACGATCCACGCCATGGAGAGCCATAGGCTTCAATACAGCGTAGTACCTGGAACACATACATAAACCTTAAGCCCCTGATAGTAAACATGACACATCGTGGACCGTACCTGGAGAAACATTACATATCGTGTACAATATCTGGAGTGTCTGATAGTAGACATTACGTATCATGGACAATACCTGGAGTGCCTGGAGTGTCTGATAGTAGACATTATGTATCATGGACAATACCTGGAGTGTCTGATAGTAGACATTACGTATCATGGACAATACCTGGAGTGCCTGATAGTAGACCTGACACATCGTGGACAATACCTGGAGTATCTGATAGTAGACCTGACACATCGTGGACAATACCTGGAGTGCCTGATAGTAGACCTGACAAATCGTGGACAATACCTGGAGTACCTGATAGTAGACCTGACACATCGTGGACAATACCTGGAGGGCTTGATAGTAGATCTGACATATCATGGACAATATCTGGAGTGTCTGATAGTAGACCTGACACATTATGGACAATACCTGGAGTACCTGATAGTAGACCTGACACATCGTGGACAATACCTGGAGTGTCTGATAGTAGACCTGACATATCATGGACATTACCTGGAGTGCCTGATAGTAGACCTGACACATCGTGGACAATACCTGGAGTACCTGATAGTAGACCTGACACATCGTGGACAATACCTGGAGTGCTTGATAAAAGACCTGACATATCGTGTACAATATCTGGAGTGTCTGATAGTAGACCTGACACATCGTAGACAATACCTGGAGTACCTGATAGTAGACCTGACACATCGTGGACAATACCTGGAGTACCTGATAGTAGACCTGACACATCGTGGACAATACCTGGAGTGTCTGATAGTAGACATTACGTATCATGGACAATACCTGGAGTGCCTGATAATAGAGCTGACATATCGTGTACAATATCTGGAGTGTCTGATAGTAGACATTACATATCATGGACAATACCTGGAGTGCCTGATAGTAGAACTGACACATCGTGGACAATACCTGAAGTACTTGATATTAGACCTGACATATCCTGGACAATACCTGGAGTGTCTGATAGTAGACATTACGTATCATGGACAATACCTGGAGTGCCTGATAATAGAGCTGACATATCGTGTACAATATCTGGAGTGTCTGATAGTAGACATTACGTATCATGGACAATACCTGGAGTGCCTGATAGTAGAACTGACACATCGTGGACAATACCTGGAGTACCTGATAGTAGACCTGACATATCATGGACAATATCTGGAGTGCCTGATGCTAGACCTGACTTATTATGGTCAATACTCAGTGAAGGTAATGTTGAGTTGAGAACAATGGTGTAGTAAAAATGGTTGATTATAATCCCTAAAAGAAATTTGAAGGACCTTTCTCCTCATAGATCAACACTTTGAATTTAGATATAAAATATTTATTTTTAATGATCGATACAAATTATATTTCTTACCATCCCTTCCACTCCCCCTCTCCCTCCATTTTATTTTATCCACAGATCTGTAAATATGTTGGGGCGTTTTCATAAAAGTGTGTGTGGACTCCATTGTCCCTGTGGCCAGACCTTGGAACATCTACATTCTCTGGGGCTCCTGATAGACCTGACATGATTGCAACATTCTCTGGGGCTCCTGATAGACCTGACATGATTGCAACATTCTCATGGGGCTCCTGATAGACCTGACATGATTGCAACATTATCTGGGGCTCCTGATAGACCTGACATGATTGCAACATTCTCTGGGGCTCCTGATAGACCTGACATGATTGCACCATTCTGACACATACGGACGAGACAGGTGTTGTCAAAGAGACCCGTACCGGTGGGTACACGGACAACGGCGGCAGTATCGTATAGTATGGTTCGCCTATGGTGGGGAGGTAGGCCCGCGAATCCTGGCTGGCTGTACTGAAGTGTGTTTTTCTATATATATAATAGTTTTTCACTCTCCCTTAACCCAAATTCGGAAAACACGTTGTCAACAATTCTCATCTTCCTCATCCTCTATTGACTACTCCATTAGTTTAGCGACCCAGATACACTTCAGTGGCCTAATGGTCTAAGGCGTCACTCTTGTGTTGGACAGCATGCTGAAGACCGGGAGATCAAGGTTTGAATCTCAGCAGGGTCTTTTGAGGGTCTGTAATATCAACCAGTTATGTTAGAGTGACAGCTTTGTGAAGCTCTCAATAAATAAGCTTAAATATTAAAACGAAATTAATAATTTTATCACAAAAAACATTTTATTGTAAAAAAAAATCACATCAAATCGTAGCTTGGCTGGATGTAATATGAATGTTTGTCTTCCCTAAATGTAATTCAACACAACACCTCTGTTCTTTAGTATTGGCAATTTATCATTACTTTAAAGGGCTAAGCTTTGTTGTTCAAGGCCATCCGAATGCTGAGAAGAAGAATGAAATATCAATCGACCTTGATCAAAGCGCCTGCCTGCTTTTCTACAAATACATTGCCTTTTAAAACTTTTAAGTTTGGAATATCTTAAAGCGAATGGTGTAAAGCTAGGGTCCCCAACCCTATGCTCGTGGGGATAATGGCACCCTCTGACTCTATTGTGTGTACCCCCCACTTTTTTTGTATCACAATTTGACAATTAAATATAACAGAAATAGCTGCATCAATTGCAAGACCTATTCAAATAAGAGCAGAAGAACTGTAGCTAGAGATTTTGGACCTTCACAACGACATTGTGCTAAAATCCTATTCAAAAGATGAGAACTTTAAGAATTTGGTTGACAGAAAATTTTTCCTTCCTTGAAAAATTCAGCGTACAAGATTAAATCGTGTTTGCGTTCAACTTATGCGAATTGTTGTTTTTGACCATGAATATCACAAAATCAAAATACAGATCTTGACTTGGTGAAGAACATCTTGATGGTTGTTTACAAAATAATCCTAACTCCAAATTATGAAATACTAGCCAATGAATTGCTGGGTCAAAGGTCACACTGCCTTTTAGTTTGGTAAAAACTGTTTAGATAAATTAAGACTTGTTTTAGCATATAAACAGAACGGGTAGTAAGACGTGGTGCTATAAAGAAAACGTTTGCATGGATTATTTGTGTTATTTTATATAGGAATATAAAAAGTACATTCTATATTTTAAACTCACGCTTTTTTGGAATGATATATGTTTTTTGCATGAATATTTGCACTATTTATGTCCAACTATAAATTTGCCTTGAAAAATTAAATGGTTCCCATCGCACTACCGTTAGTCTTGAATGTGCTCTACGGTACAAAAAGGTCAAAGGCATTACTCTCGTATTGGACTGGCCTACCAATAGCGGGGAGATTGGGATTCGAATCCCGGTTGGGTCTATTGAGGGTGTTTTTTTCCTAATTGTTTCCCACTCTCCTTCCATGCAAATGCGGGTAGATTACCTCTAATTGCTTCATTCTTCCTCCTTACCCTATTAGAGTAAACGTATAACCTAAACAGGCAGAAAGACGTGGTGGCCAAAAAAAAAAAGTCAAAATAATATAAAAACGTTTTGATGGCTGTGTGGTAGAACGCGCTACTCTCGCAGTAGACTAGACTGCCGATGACGGGAAGATCGAGGTTCTAATCTCGGTCAAATGTACTGAGGATGGTTTCCCATTCCCCCCTCCAAGAAAATGTGGGCGCACTTCTTCTAAATATAACCTTCCAAATCCCTAAGACCTTCAGCGTAATTAGGGTATTTAAAGGTGTATGAAACATTGACTGAACATTACTCAGTCTTCTATCAAGTTAAGAAGTGTCTACAATATTATTTCCAGATTCTTGAAAATAAGGAGGAAGCAAGAACCGACTAATCTAATATAGTCCTACAGTCGTGTCCTAGTTTCGGTGGGCAGATAAGAAGGGTCAAGGCCCCCTTCGTCTAGTCACGGGTCAAAGAGATTTAAGAGACGGTCATCTCGTGACTGATAGTTGAACCAGGATTCGCACAACCTTCACTGGGACGGCCTCAGGGAATGTTGTCGAGCCTGATACACCCAGGACTACCTCCTGATATTAGGGAATTGATGACGGGATACTTTGAGCTTGGGATACTTTGAACATGGAGTACTTTTAACCTTGAATACTTTGATCCAGGGATACTTTTTACCCGGGATACTTGAAACCTGATAAATAATGTGAGTCTTGGCTACTGTTAACTTGAGATAATTTGAGCCCGGTATAATTGGACCATGGATACTTTGAATTAAAAATATTTTGAGCATATGATACTTTGAATCTGGCAAATAAAATAATGAGCAGTATGGTTTAAGTATATAAAACACATAATCTAAAACAAAATGGTATCCGTTTGAATGTTAAAAATCAGTGAATAAAGTTTCGCTACCACACCTATAAGCACAGAACCTAGTTCCCCCTAAATGGAGAGTCAGGCACATTATTCGTGTGGCCAAATCCGTCACTGTTGTTTTACCTTAGAAAATGTGTCTTATTTTAGACGATAAAGTGCGCTGCGTCAAGAACACGCAGGTAGGGCGGCTTCAGAAAGATTACACTTTATTAAAATCCTTTCAGAAATCCATACTTCAAGTCATGTTATCTGTATAAAATTCTGGGAGCTGAAGGAGGCAAAGGACGGGGTGCATTGGCGGTTTAAGTTCACTGACAAAAGCCAAAAACAATGGATCCGTCGTAAGATAGAACATATAATAATGATAATATTAATATAATACTAGCCATATATTCAAGTGTTATAATTTATCAATCAATGTCGAGTGCAAAATTTATGTTAGAATTTTCTGAACGGTCCTTCCAAATGTGTTCTTAACGTACCTGCGAATTGTATGTGTGTGCGAGAGAAAGGGAAGGTCATGGGGTCAATGCCCAATTAGGATCAGTGAGTGATGATGGATGACAGTAACTCGAGTCCGACTTGGTGGCGCTATTATAACAGCGCGCTAGGGGAGACCGCCTCCACTAACAAGACAGAGACAAATAATACAGACATTTCCACTCACACTCTCCTTTAGTTGATTGATTTATTTACATAAATAGATTTGGAGGATATTTGTTTTAATGTGACCCGTATTGGGGACCACGTTGCTTAAAGCGTTAGACTCCTATTACTATTGTTTGGCGTTTACGTGATAGTTGGGGTTTTATACCAAGCTAGCTGTACTTGCGTGTTTTTTTCTTCCAAATATGATTTATTATATTTAAGTTTTTACGTCCTCTCTTCACGCTAATGTGGGGGATAATTTCCATAAATTACCCTCTTAACCCTTGAATGTTGGGTTAATATGTGAATAGCTATTGGGATAACAGCTCCGGTTAGTCGTACGTTCTTGGGAGAGAGACCTAGTAAAATAAATACCATCTGCTGACATAGTACGATGGACAGTTATGCTCTTTGGTGAAATGTGATGCTCTTTTATTCATTATGTTTTGTAACAATGTATGGCTAACGCTCTTGTCGTGTTGAGCTCGACTCCTGAGGACGGGGAGATCGAGGTTCGAATCTCGGTCGGGTGAACTGGGGGTGGTTTTTCCTAAATGGTTTTCCACTCTCCCTCCACGCAAATGAGGGTTCACTTCCTCTAATACAACCTTCTCAATTCCTAATCCATTAGAGTAATTAGTACTTAAAGCGTATAACCCGAACGGGTAGTAAGACGCGGTGCTAAATATTATTATTATTATTATTGTAACAATGTATATTATTTCGTTTCGCTTAGCTTATGATTGATCTTAGGCAGGGATTTTATTGTTTATGGTTCGGTTTTTAAATAAAAGAGCAAGAAATCTGTATGGCGTGCCGTACCTTTATATATATAAAATTATATATATTTAGCACCGCGTCTTACTACCCGTTCGGGTTATACGCCTATGTACTAATTACACTAATGGTTTAGGTATTAGGAAGATTTAGTTAATATTAAGTATACCCGCATTTACGTGTAAGGAGAGTGGAAAACCATCTAAGAAAAAAAACCTCAATGCACCTGACCGAGATTGAACCCCGATCTCCCCCTCTTCGGCAGTCTAGTCTAACACGAGAGTAGCACGTTAGCTATATTAATTGAACAATTAAATAAATATATCGATGATGATGGTTATTGTTTAGTCGATTTATTGTTATTACTTTGTATTTAGTACTGTAAAATAAAGTCAAATAAGACTCATAAAGATGTAGTTAAATTTTCATTTTAAGGAGTTGACTCGGAGCTAGAAAAGTTACAATATCTATTTTCACGTATTCATACGTCAAGTCACGTTATCTGCAGCTGTATCTTTTCATAAATAATATCAATAACCATAAAAATAGCCCTAGTAAAATAGAAAAATGTTATCAATATTGGCTGCAAAGAAATGTGTTTGTATTTTCTAAAAGGCTCTTCATAGACCCAAATCCACGTGATATTTTTTAATATTTTATTTCATTTATATATATATATATATATGGGGGGGGGGCGTTTTCTGCTACTTTACAGATAAATGAAAAAAGATAAAAACACGAGTATTTGAGGAATTATTGTACTGGTCGGAAAAAAATATTTTATTTTACGAGAACTTAGCGTAGAAAGGTTTATAATGTTTATTAAAGTTTTTATTTGAAATTTTCATTTGTTTTGATAGGAAGTAAGTTCTATAGTAGGATTCTGAAACGAAAAAGGGCCTTCCAGCAGGCCCTTCATAACAAAATCCTACTATACTTATAGCCCTATCCACGCCAAGGCCAACTCTGACACAAATAATCTACTCGACCACCCGCGCGTCTCACCTGTCTATGGAGATACAGACGAGTACGAAGCTGGACAGGTACAGTCCAAAGATCCTGAAGAAGGCCATGACGCGACACATGGCGTCACTCGCCGCCCAAGATACGGTGAAGTTCCAGCCTATCTCCAGAGGCATCATCAGCAGCGTCACCTGCGAACACACCAAGAGCCCGGTGTCATTTGGCGTCGACTTAAAAGAGTTCGACTGGTGGCAGGATTGCAGGAGCTTACAAGAGATCTGTAGGCTATCAGTGGGTCTGAATGCAACCGTCAGGGCTATAGCTCACTGTTAGTGAGATTTACCAGCATGTTCTGCTTTGACCCATGTCATCAGGATTCAGTTCGAATCTCTGCTGTCTTCACTGAGGGAAGAATTTTCCGTATTGTGATTTACTTTTTGGTTTATTCATCCACTTATCCAGGATAATGCTGGTGCGTTTTCTTAAAATTATATTTCCTTACCCCGTTTCTTTTATTTGTTGTGAGCCGTGTATATTTTATATAGTGCTAGGTACAGTAAAAATTGTGTTATTTTTTTTAAGGTTCTATTAGTAAAACTATAGTGAAACTCTAATCATTGGCACTTAAAAACTGATTTCTAAAAAATTAATACACTTGGACCCCAATGGATTGTGACCCAAAGATTCTCATAAGTGGCTAAGTGTCTAAATCACAGCGTCTCAACGCTATTAACCAAGAATGGGGCTCTACGATAAGGGATACACATAATTGCTTTGCTAGAACAGATTTGACACATTCGTCTAACAAGAGAGCTAATACTGTGAGATAAAATGTTCATAAGAGGACAATTAGAATAGTTACTACATCTACTTTCACGTATTAATACGTCAAGTCATATTTGCAGCTGTCATTCTTGCTAGATATCATACATACCTATAAAAATAAAGTTAATTTATAAAGTAAGTCAAAGGAGCCAGTCTCGTCGTGTTTATTCTGAAAATTAAAAAATGACACCTGGACACGGGAATCGAACTAGGGTCTTTTGGCTTAGTACGCCAATGCTCTTACCACTGATCTATCCAGGATTCGTCCCATATCCTTGGTCATTCTTCACTTATATTTTAAGACAGAGTCTATGATGGACGTGTGGAAATCGTCGGCTACTAATGTGTGATTCATTTTATTTAGATCACGAGCTATCAGATAACGCAGCCACCTTCGACTCGGAGTTGGCCCCGGGTTCAATTCCCGTGTCCAGGTGCCATTTTTCAATTTTCAGAATATGATATCTAGATGGAGTAATCCTCACTAAAAAGTATTAATAATATCGTTGGTCATTTGATTCGTCTTGTTTAGTTTACCAGTAATATGGAGGTTGGGGTTCGAATCCCAACAGGATTTATTAAGGTGTGGACACACTCTAACCAGCCTACTGGTCAGGATTACGCGTTCTGGTTCAACTCCAATCCATTATAGGAACTATACAGACAGCCCGAAAGAGTTGTAAGGCTAGAAAAAAGGACGTTGTGCACTATATCGGCCGACAACTCACGAAAAGATCGGCGATGGCAAGGTGCATGAGCAAGAGGTTGATCCTGGACCTCTTCGTTTTCTTGCGCCGGAGGATTATTAGGACGGTGATGTTGCCTACTGATGAGATGATCAACAGGATGCTGTACGTGACAATGGACACCACGTTACCGGAATTGAAGACCATGTCTATAGGGAGCTTCCATTCGGTCGTGTTGTCCTCCCGCGTCACCAAATAGGGCAGCTCCTCGTCTTCTTCTGCCACCTCCATGGCTGGAGCACAACACATGTAAGATAAGTTGATATAATGTGAAATAACAGAAAACGATCAAATCGCTGGTCATGATCTAATTCATCTGACTTATCCACACATCTACATTGTTATGATACAGTATGATTTTAATAGGATGCCCGTTATTTTAAAACCGGAATCTCATTGCCACAATGGCGGAAATAAAAATATGAACAATTGTAATTACTTTTTTTTAAAGAAATATTCCTTTCTATTGCAATAATAATTGATGTTGCTTTGATACAAAGTAAAAGAAATTATGTCATGCTCTGTAACATTTGATACTTTTCAAAATACTCCTAACATACTACAATTGAAAGCCAGACGTCAGACGTCGTTCAATAGACGTCACACCACATTGTAACTATTCTTTAAAAAGTCAATCGCACGTCACCTTTAATATCGAGTGAGTATATCAACAAACAGTCCGTTTATCCCAAACCCCGCTGGATTAGTTCAGTGCGAATTTAAAAATTTCCCATCTTGAAAATGGTGTGAGTAACCTTTGCTAGTGTAAACAGTTGTAAACACGGAACTTGTAGACAAATCTGAAGCAGGTGTAGATAAAAAAGTAATATATTGTTTAGTCATCTAAACTACGTCCAAAATAATATCTTCCAACAAAAAACTAATACTTTATCGTAAGAAGGAAATTGGATGCTGGCACAGAATTTTTTAGCGAGTGTATCGCGGTCCTATTTTAGCTTGACCATTTGGCATTTCATCTGTCAGGATGTTTGTTCTGCGATAATACTGTCAAACGTGTCGGGAGTTTGTCATCTTTATTTATTAAGTACAGGCCACTTTTTAGAATCTTTCGTTTGTAAATCATTTTTATGTGAACTACAGATGCCGCTATCACAAAAAAACAAAACAATTATTTTCATAATTTCAAATTTAAATTATGTATAAATGCTTAAAAGAAAGGAAAAAAGTTTTAAAATAAACTGTTTGTCGTTAAAGTTTTGACTACCAAAAGTTATATATGGGCTTGCATATCATTGCGGTGTGGCGTATGGATGGATACATGAAGGTAGATCTGGTAGCTTTTCCTAGCTGTCAGACATGACTATTCGTAAGTAAATCAGGTTTTATATTGGATAACAATCATATCTTCACGGAAACGATAAATCAGAGTGACACTAGGAATGGGATGTTTCGTGTAGTTAGCATCCTCGAGTCACAGTGAACGGCGACCCGGCTTCCATCACTCATCTGTGCTGTTAGTTTCTAGAAGTTCTTGACAAGGGAAGCGATAGTAACTCAACACGTCTTTATGGGCATGTCAAGTTTGCCCGTCTCATATTCCGTTGCTATGGTAACGGAGGACGCAAATATAATTCATAATGAACACGCCAGGGCCATAACATGAAATGTATTTATATTTATTTATTATAGTAGTGGAGGTGACCTGTCGGTCTAGGGGTAAGGTGTCAGACTTCTATGCTGGCGGCCGGGGTTCAATCCTCGGTCCCGGCACAGATTTATCTGATTACCAAACCCTTCCTTCACCTCTGACAATACAACTTGTGAATGTGAGGAATGCCAGGCCTCCACCGTGGTTTGGATTCCACGTTAAACTGTAGGTCCTTCATTTCATCTCACAATCACCCTACCATTACACATTAGCGTAAGTGCGTATAGCCCGAACGGGTAGTAAGACGCGGTGCTAATAATAATAATAATAATAATAATAATAATAATAATAATAATAATATAGTAGTAGAGGAGCTAATAACGGTAATAATTTGCAAGGAAATCCCCCAAGAGGTAAAATGAAAAGTTAAAAAAAGAACTCTTAACTCTCCCTTCTCCTTGTAGCAATTTATAAAGTTTTTGTTTACCCGCTTCAGTGGCCGCATGATCTAATAATCTAAGGCGCTATTCTCACAATAGATTGGACTGCCGATGATAGAGAGACCGGGATTCGAATTCCGGTCGGGTGTACTAAGTTTTCTTCCTAAATGGTTTCCCACTTTCCCTGGATGAAAATGCGAGTACAATTCCTCTACATTGTTACCTCTCTCATCCCTTACCACGTTATAATAATTAGTTCATATGTATTCAACCCGAATGGGTAGTAAGATGTTATTAAAAAAATGTTTTTTTTAAACAATTGAATATGAAGCTGTTATTAATTTTCTTTAAACATTATTGTTCTATTAAGTTACCCTATTCATTAAAGAGGAACACACAAAAATTAATATTAATAATTATTCTGGGTAAAGTGCCCTAACCTCCTTCCCACTTCCATTGATTAGATCCTGGGCTATATCGTGGTGATAAGGTTAAAACCTGCTTCAGTGGCCACATGGTCTAGGGGGTCACTCACGTGTTTATACTTGACTGTCGATGACAGGGAGATTGGAGTTTGAAACCAATCGGGTTTACTGAGGTGGGAGGGAAGTGTTCCAAAATAGTTTTCTACTACCCCTCCACACAAATGTTGGTACACTTCCTTTAGATTCAACCTTCCTTATCCTTAGATCATTAGTGTAATTAGTAAATATGCGTATAACCTGAACAGGTAATAAGAGGCAGCGCTAAAGAAAAATAAATTTAAAATGAGAGCTAGCGCGTTATTACACTGTTACATTTTCTTTTATAAAAGTTCTTTAATAAATGAAATATGACGTAATTTTGACGATCCATCGAAGATATTTTATAAAATACTGTAATATAGTTTACAAATCTCTTACAAAAATAATCCCAGCAGAAATACCCGGCGTTACCCGGGGAAACTGCGCAATGTATTGCTTGGTTACCCTGGTCAACGCATTTCTTTGCTTCGAACAGACATAAAATAAAATCCCGTTGTTTTATTTCTTCCGAATCAATTTTTAATAAATTTAAAAAATCTAATCACAAATTTAATATTTCCATCTATGAAGCGCACATGTTTGTGCAAAGGGGCTACTAATTTTAAAATGTCAGCCCTCTGGGTGGGGTAGGCATCAAGCAATGCTCATGATAGACAAATTCTTCATGTTATCGATACAGGTGAACTTTATACAATATTCGCTAGGATTTTCTAATACAGACATAAAAATGTCATGGTCCAATATGAAGACATAAACTCCTCAATCGGGATATATCATAAGCATGGTTTTTCTTTAAATTAATGAAACAGGTTTGATGAAAAAAATTTTTAAACTTTTATGAACCATTCATAAATATGTTGACATGATTGTCGTCCATTTTTTATATTCACATATAATGAATGGTCAAACTTTGAGAAAATGATATAACAGCACACAATTTATCAAAGTTATGTTATGATAGATTTTATAAAATAAACATTTTTTCTCTTTTAAAATAAATATTTTGTTTTAATACAGACCTTTAAGATATAGTGTCAAAGAAAATAAATGAATGGATACAAACGTGTATTGCCATGAGCTTAAAAAAAAAATCATGATTCATTAGTTTGTTATTTAATTGGCTAATTCCTTTAAATTGATGCCATAGTTAATTTAAGTTTCGTGTCATAGTGCACCTTAATTGTTGGTCACCTTGTGTAAGGCATCAGCTTCACAATATATTTGATTTCCGGTAGCATAGAAGTAGAGGTTTGATCTCAGCATAATGCACTTCCATTACTCATTACTCTGTTTTCCTCATACCATCTAAACGGTACTTAATGCAGGCACATTTCCTCGAATTACTTTTTACATACGTACCTCTTACATCAAGACGTTGAATAGTCCTTGTGAGACAAAACAATCATTAAAACCAAATATGTAAGATTTAAAAAAATGTATTAGCTACCATACTGATTTTTAAACACAGTTCATTCTAATGGTGATACAATATTTTATCATGCAAGTCATCTCTACCATTGTCACTGACGACAATAAAAGAGTGCGTAGCAAAGCTAGGTTTTCCATTTTTAACAAAAGCATCGATGCCCTAAAAATATGATTTTCTTAGTCTCATTCCTAACAAACGTTCAAACACGTTTTTTTAGTACATTATACATATATTTATAAATAAATACTGTGTAACCTATATTTGTCAAGTTTCTGAAATGGGAGTCTTAAAAAAGCAAATTACCTTAATAAGTATATTACTATACAATACATGTAAATGTTAAAGACGATATCAAGTGTCCTGATCATTGGAAAGTATGTTTTTACTTTTACTTGACTTTTTTATATTTGGCCAAGTTAAAACTAATTCTTCTTCTTACACTTAGCTGTGTGTATGTATGTGTATATATTAACGCTCAGACCCGATTAAAGGACAAACTAGATCAGACTAGGCCAAATTGATTCATTTTAAGAGCCTCAGGACGTACTACTTTAGGCTAGTCTAAATTAATTAATCCTGAAGTGTTGGCCTAACTCACAGGATAAGCTAGTATGGCCTACAATTTTATTAGGCCAAAGCAGGTTTAGGTTAGGTTAGGTTAGGTTAGGTACGCTAACAACGTTTGCGCATGAACTATGAGTGATGAAATATGTCCAAGGTCGATTCGTCATATGGGTTAAGAAGGATGAAAACTAGTATTGCCTAAAAACATCCTACAAGCGGCAGGATATATCACTTCGGCCTAGCACGATCTATTTTTTCCTGGGATCGGGTTTGAACTGTAACATACATACAGGATGTACCGTAACTTGTCCACCTCAGCGGTGGTCAGGAGACACAAATACAATGAAAAAAAGTTCATACAAACATTTGTCCCATTTGACCTTGTTTCAAAGTTATAATCGTGTTTGTGCTCAAGTAATGTGGAGCTGATTAACATGGTAGAAAACCTGCTTCAGTGACCACATCATCTAAGGCGTCATTATCGTGATGGACTAGACTGCTGATGAAAGGGATATCGGGGTTTGGATCACGATTGGGTGTACTGAGGACTTTTTCCAAAATAGTTTTCCACTTTCCCTCCATGTAAATGTGGGTACACTTCCTCTAAACTCAACACTCCTAATCACTGACACATTAACGTAAATAGTAGATATGTGCATAATCTGAACAGATAGACGTGGCGCTAAAAAAAAACTTTAAAGGAAGTGTCCGCCTCAGGTCTGAATGCAAACCTGCAGTCGTCGTGTCGTAGAAATACGCTCTCTTTCAAAAGTACCAAGTGTTTGTAGGATTCATTGGAATCCTTCTTGTATGCGTAGATGAAGTATTTAAATGCTGGCGATCAGTCGAGAGATATCGAGTATGGTACACAAACAGTTTAGTGGAATAACTTGGTTGTAGCTCGGAAACAAGGTCAAATGAGACACATGTTTATATTAACTTTTTTCATTGTTTTTGTGTTTCCTGTCCACTTGTGAAGTGGATCCCACATATACATGGTTAAGTGCGCATATAAAGTATATATTTGTACCCAATTTTTGAAAATGCCCATTTCACGAATTGGGAAATTCCTATCCATTCCATGAACTTGCCTCTTCTCTTGGCCATTTCACTAACTGAGACAAAATTGCACGAACCCTTTGCATCCAATTTTCCCGGTTATTAATTTATTTATTTACCCGGTTAATTGGCCTTGAGATGGGCTCTTAGTCAAGTAGAAGGGCATAAAAGACTTCACAAGACTAATAAATCAGCTAATAAAAAGTTACTTACGTAATATGGAATGTAAGAGTAGTAGGCTGGTCTCGATCCTTGGAGCACAGGTTTTGTGGCTACAACAGTTTAGTGGCTAAGTTGACACACGACGCGATCATCACTGCTCACACCTGGCAACACACACCTGTAGCATGAGATGTTTTATATCAAACCGTGAACTAGGAATATATATAGTACTAATGTGACAACCTATCTTTAAAAGCTTTTAACGTCCATACACAAAGAGAATGTGAAGAACTAAGGCGGCCATCTGGGTCAGCGAGAAAGTATCAATCGCTGTCAAGACACATGGCTTAAAATACATTGGTCTGTGTCGTTTTCTGGAATTTCTTCTCTATTCTGATCTACAATGATCTTATACTCTCTTTCACCATTCAACTTCAACCACCCTTTGTAATGTCAATCAGAAATAGGGGAAAGAAAACTATGAAACTTATCATCTCAAGGTCGCTGTTAGATTACAATTTTCTGTTTTAAAACCATCAAATAATTACTATATTTGTTAGGGGACGGCTCCATAAAATGTTTCAACTAGCGTTTAAAATTAGCTACTGTTACATTTTTATATCTATTTTTTTCTATTAATAAAACTCAAACTATGTAGTATTGTTAAGGGAAAAGAGCCCTGTTCGAATATTTCAAATTTATTTTGGTGTGAACCATAATTTGAAATAAAGCCTAGTAGAATTACATATTGCGTTAGAGATGAACGTCTCAAAGGCAATTTTTCATTTACCAAGGTGGCTCCCTTAACAAGAGATTTGATTAGATTGGTACAAGAATAATTCCCTCCCACCCCCTTATAATCTCCTGTAATTTTCCAACTGCCATCACGCGCAACTTAACTGTACAGCATGTTGCTTCTTGATATATCTCAAGGGGGAACACACCACACGAACTGTTTGGGAAGGTAAAACAAATGTTAAGAATGCCAACCAATGCAGACTTAATTTATAGCTTATGAGTTTGATTAATTTTTATAGATATACAATTATTTTAGTTCAAAATCTATAACTATCAGATATCTATACTCTTAAAGCAATTTACTAAACATTTATTAATTAATAATCTTCCTCCAGATTTAAATAAAGTCGGAAATTAGCCTATTCCTGAATCTTAAAACTTATACAATCCCGTAGTAAAGCACCCCATAGCCCCACATATACACTTTCAGCTCCCCTTTCCTGAATTTTTGTAATATCTGCTACTTTCAACGTAGATGGTCATATGGGTAATAGAGCCGCTCAAAATGTTGTGTGGTTGGAGGCAGCCAGCTGTTTCCGTCACCTGTGACATCATCTTACTCGGACTTGATTTAAAACTGTGAGACCATATTTTTATACCGTTTTGTTGATGGCATGATTAAGTACAATGGCTCCCCAACTATCCTTTTTCCAAAACTAAATCTCAGGTAAGTGCCACACTCAGGTAAATGATTAACCAAACCCAGTCTACTTCGGTAAATCATCAATTTCACACATAATTAAAACTTAGTTAAGTCGGCTTAGCCATGTGATTTATATAAAATACAGTCCAATTTGTATGGGAAGAACCTTTTTTTGACAGCTGTTACTAGATCTACTTTCACGTATTCATACACTGAGTAATGTGATCGGTAGCTGTCACTTTATGAACACCTATTATAAATACCTATAAAAGAACACTAATAATAAAGTAAAATGTTATCATAGATGATAGTCAAATAGATTGTTTGTAGTTTTTAAAAGTTTATTTTCACATAAATGTATCACAAATTATTATTATTATTATTTCACCGTGTTGTGTATGTTTTCATAAATATAAAGGTTTTGTTAGTGACTAAATAAAACCTGACAATAGCGTTACACACCTATAATTTTCGGCGTGTGGTTTAAAAAATTACCGAGGAAAGGAGTTAATTTATATAACCAGTTTAACTATAGATAAAACCTAATCAAAGGAGTTCACTCTTTCAGAATATATGTGAAAACGTTTACTGTGCTTAAATATATATTTATGAATATAGAAAATAAATTAAAGCGTGTACTGGAATCCAATTTGAAAAATGCATCGGACATTTTTCCAATAATTCACCAAGGATTGTTTGTAGATTATTACTTCCCAATTGTATAGTTAAATAACTTATATTTTACCCCTAATTCAAGCATGTGGTAAGTAAGTTAAGATAGATAATTGCCCCTTGGAAACATATGTCTCGAAACACATACTGTTTAAAACGTCTATGGAGATAATTTTGTTTCCAAACCTTACATTTATAGGCATATAGCATTTACAAATAGAGCTATTGACCACTAAACAAAATTTAAGTTGAAACCAAAACTAAATTATGATTATGATAGGGAGAAAGGTTAGGAAAATACAAAGATATTTTTTGGGGTGAACAGTGATAACATTTTACTATAATTATTTTTATTATTAGTTTATAAGTATTGATATTATCTATCAAAAATGAGTTGATGCATACTTGATATGAGAATTGTTTAAGTAACTTTTGTCATCTGTCAAAAACATATATTTCTATCTGAATCTGTAAATTCTATTATTATTTTTGTCGGAAACCATACGTCAAGTCCAATTTTGAAAGAATGGAACTTTTTTTTGACAGTTATAAAAGTCCCTAAAATATTTTACGTAGGTTCACGTGATTTGAAGATGTTATTTTTGATAGATAATATAAATAGCCATGGACTCAGTAATAAAGTAGAATTGTATCAATGCTGACCGCAAATATATATATATATATATGTTCGTATTTTATAAAAAAAAAACTTCCAGCCAGAATCCTACTATAAAAGCGAGCAACAATTTCGCGCGCAATATGTAAAGTAAACAATCTCGTGACTCTCAGAAGTCACCCGTTACCCATAATGCCGTGCACACCTGGCGTTGAACTGAGGTCGAAGGGAGGAGCAGGTACAGACAGAACAGACGCACTCGACAGATCAGGGTCCAACACTGCCTCCGACACGCCGAAACGGTGACTTGGTGGCCCACAACGCTCGGCGGTGTGCGCATGCGTGGACACACACACAAACACGCCGCGACCTAATCAACACACGGTATTGCGAGCCACCCCTGTCGCGAGATGATATTTACTGCCTGGGAAATAACAGACCTCAACTGACTGCGCTGCACCGCCGTCTATCCCTCACAAAGACGACCTTCTAGTCTGCGAGGGGGCTAGCAGGAACATCAATTGATGGGGTAAAGACGGGAAGGGGGGGGGGCGGCTTGGGCATGGTCAAGAGTGTGGAGACATTGGGCTTCAGATGGAGATACTTGAGTTCGAGTCTTTATGAGTTAAGTTTTGAGGTTCAAACATAGATACTTTAGCTTGAATCCCGGTGAGGTAAACATTGGCTTCAGATGGAGATACTTGAGTTCGAGTCTTGATTAGGTAAGTTTTGAGGTTCATACATAAATACTTTGGCTTGAATCTCGCCGGGATTCAGACGGAGACACTTTGGCTCGAATTCTTGTTAGGTCAACCTTCACCTTATCATACTATGCAATAGCAAGGGAGATACGAGACGTCCGGAGTTCCTTACAAGTGGTGTACAAGGCACTAAGAGTCCCACCTATATTCAACGCCTGTTAAAGGTAAGCTTCCACTTGTCGGCATTGGATGGACCACCCGCATCGGATTTATTTCATGCACTCTGTTCGGAACATTCGGTATTCCGAAGGAGGTGGTTACCGACATTTATCCTTCAGTTATATAGTGTTTCGTGTGTACAGTGGTTATAATAAACGTTTGTGTTTCGAAAACCCTAATGAACAGTGAGAAATAACCAGTCATTTCTACAATATAATTGGATGGAAATCTTTGGACGAAATGTTTTAGCAGTTGTC
This sequence comes from Timema douglasi, assembly GCA_901482245.1. NCBI lineage: Eukaryota > Metazoa > Arthropoda > Insecta > Phasmatodea > Timematidae > Timema > Timema douglasi. Next base: position 81,767 of record CABEEJ010002486.1, read on the forward strand.
CCCACACCAATGCGAAAGAAAGAAATCTTCGGACATTTATATTTATATTTTAAACATATATTCGATGAGTCACTTGGAGATACTCTACTATTTTGTGAAAGTTTATAATATATATCAGGGTGTATTATATTCAATGTAATAAATGGGTTAATACACTGTCTAAATATCATAAATATTTAGGATACCTATAACTTTATAGACATAATAACATATTCCTATTAATTTCCAAACAATAATTGTTACAGTAACACGTTGGCGTCATAAGAACCACGAGATCAATGCCAGGGTTTGTCCCATCTGTCCCTAGCAGACGACAAGATTAGACGTCACGTTTTGTTCAGTTGATATTGGTGGGTTCGTGTCTCTATAGTAGTATGCAAGCAACAAAGGTTCGGAGTATGGATAATAGCATACGCTGTATCCTACTCTCTTTTTTATCACCGCATCTTACTACCCGTTCGGGTTAAACGCTTATATAATAATTATACTAATGGTTTAAGGGACTAATGAAGTTATATTTAGAGGAAGTGTAGCCATATTTTCGAGGAGAGACAGTGGAAAACCATTTAGGAAATCCCACCTTCAATACACCCGACCGAGATGCGAACCTTGATCTCCGTGTCATTGGCAGTTTCACTATATCTTGATTTGTTAGAATACGTACAGTTTTCTCAACAGTTTCGTAAGACTCGTGATAAGTTTATAGATTATGTCATCTGCACGCATCACAGGTATTTGATTTTAAGCTGCCTCCCGGAATCATGAGTGGAATTTCTGACGTCCGATACGTACGAAACGGATAGATGAACGTAGTCATATTAAAAATAATGTAAAGAATGATATAATCTGATGTGTGTGGTCCATCCGATGTGAGTCAGTGGACGAACAGCTGTTGTCTTATAAACAATGGGGTGGGAAACGTCTACGGCCAGAATTAACCACCACCCGTTCACGGTAAAGCTTTGATACCTTTTGACAACTTATTGATATATTTTAATTCATTTGGATAACAAACTACAGGATAAGTCCTGATAGCTGAATCAAATTCGCCTAAGTTAAAAATTACAACCTGAACACAAAAATCAAATATGGAACATTTGGCTTTGCCCACCAATTGTGTACCGCTTAGTCATCCCGAGCTTTTGTAGTTAGTTGACTATTTACTAAAATTCAAGTTACAAACAAAAATATTTCCACATGTTTTTAGCAACTTTCTCTAAAAATGCAGGGTACTAGCCATGTTGACGGCCTTGCAATAACGGAGAGGAGGGAGGGGGATATAACGCATTTCCACCAGTGCGGCCCAAGATATATTAAAACATAGGGCAGTGAGTCATTAATTAATTTCAATGTGAGGAGCGAAATGGTTTAGTTGGAAAGATTAGTCACTTATTCAATTAAGGTAAAAATTAGTACTTGGGTCTTTATCTTCGAGTCATCCTGATTTGTCTAGTATTCTGGGACACCTTTCACCAGTTTTTGGGTTGAGTCTGATGCGGTAGCTAGTGAATGTGTCGGTCAATTAGAACCATCCACAATCACAATCCATGGCAACTCTTAGCTGACAGTTTTCTGCAAGGCAATTAATACTTAATTAATGTGTATCACAAAGTTATACGTGATGACTGTCCACCAGCTATTACCACAATTAGGCTCAACCCAACTAGTTAAATATGGTCTCGCAATAAAGATAAGTAAAAATGAATTAAAGGTAGAGCATTCACATTCAAATTTAAAAGTCCCGGGTTCTATTTCCGTGTAAAGGTTATCATTTTCCATTTAATTGAATTATTCGTATATCTCTCCCTTTAAACAAGTTTCACTTCCCGCATTAAGATTAATTAATGATTCACTCTCCTGCGTTTAAATATAGTCTAACTCGCACTGGTGAGTATGTGGACTAAGGACATAACAAATTCGCCTCCCTTCCCCCAACACAATTATAAATATTCTGTACCCGTCTAGGGTTGATACCGGGTATTTTCGGAGAAAGTTAACAAATAAATACCTACCTCGGTGTCGTAGTTGGCTAACGCGCTTGTCGTGTTGAGCTCGACTGCTGAGGTTAGGGAGATCGAGGTTCGAGTCTCGGTCGGGTGAACTGGGGGTGGTTTTTCCTAAATGGTTTTCCACTCCTCCACGCAAATGCGGGTTCACTTCCTCTATTTCAACCTTCCCAATTCCTAATCCATTAGAGTAATTAGTACTTAAAGCGTATAACCCGAACGGGTAGTAAGACGTGGTGCTAAATATATATATATATATATTTAGCACCACGTCTTACTACCCGTTCGGGTTATACGCTTTAAGTACTAATTACTCTAATGGATTANTATATATATAAATATATATATATCAAATAAATATGGTGATATATTTATTTGTAGCTTGTAGGTTAGTAGATGGCCAACTAACCTCAAAAGCTCTCCTACCACCCCTTTCCTTCTGTTGTATATTTAGACAATATTAGACCAGGTCCACACTTGTGTGAGATCCTCGTATCGTATCCCCGACGCGATCAGGACTGGAGCGGGTGGCGATACACACGGACATGGTTGAGACCAAATCTCGTCAGATCCAACCCTCGTTCCTTCGCGTTCATTGATGTGATCCATAACGTCTATCATTCGTGCGTAGCAGCGGGGGAATAAGAGAAATGCGCCGGTAAAACTTGACTCATGACAGTGTTTGGTTCGGAGCACGTCCAGGCATGTCGTATCACCCCCTGTAGCTTCTTTTGATGCGAAGGCGAAATGCCTACTAGAAACGGGACTCACAGCTTGTTCATACGACGAGGGTTTTCCACCTTATAGGTTTTTAACCTATTAGGTTGCAATTTAATGCAGTGTTCACACAATGCGGTTTTTTAACCCTAGGTTATCTGTATCGAGTCACCGTACTCGTATACGCGTATGTATGCTAATTCTTCCATTATCTTTCTCGTAAGATGGACGCAGTTATCAACGTAGAGCGTAGAAAAATCAAACTTACACATAAACTCAATATTAGCATTGGAAATGAGCTAAAAATAAAGAACATTCAATTGTTTTAAAAATCATTTAAATAAATATTTTCATCAGAAATTTGTGCAATCTTTTGTCTCAATTTAAAGCCATGATCTATCAGAATTTAAAAAAGCAAAAAAGTAATTTATTTGTATATAGCAACCTTCTCCACACATAGTTATTGTGATTATTTTTTTTAAATCACCTGAATCCTACCTTTGCTTTTGTTACAAAATTTTCCCTTTAATATTACACATATTTTTCCCATGCTAATTTTTTTAAATCCTTGTCTTTGTATGATTCCGATATCTTATCCCATATTGCAGGCCTTTCTTCTACATGTGCAAATTTGAATCACGACTGGCTGGTGAAAGGCCAGTCTGCCCTCGGCAACTTTGTGCCATAAGGTAAAAACACCCTATCATCTGAACGCTCCCGCTGCAATATATGTGCCACTGGCAACCGATTAGTTTGTTTTTTTTGCCTGATCACCGCGTAAGGTTTCCTTTGACAAAACCTAATGTCAAAATTGACTTAATAGACCATGATACCTTATAGGTTCGCCGACCATATCGTGTGAACGATCTGTCAGTGATTCTATACGCGTATCGCACTCAAGGTCGCGTCGAGTAAGGGAGGTTCGGCCAAGAGTACGCATCGTCTAATAGTATGCAGTGCCATTTATACAAAGTTGATAATATTTGTTGTGAAACTTATAACGGCCAGCCATTGTGCAACGAGGTGTGGTTATAGTGATAGTTTCGTAGACAGTTTTACTCTTGATATTAAGATTTTACAGCTAAAATACAATTGTTCATACTTCTTTGGCCTTAAAACTTAAGGAATTAGTGAACGCTACAAGGACTAAATACTTTCCACAGTAGCACAAACACTTTTTTATGGGTGTCTCTTGTAACCTCTGCAATATTTTCTCATAAAGTGGCAGGAGATGGCACCACCAGCTTTTTAAAGAAAACTTATAATGTCGTGTAAGAGTACTCATTACGGTATTTGCTAAGAGTTCGCACGAACTCTTACCCGCATTATATATCTGAGTATTGTTACACGATTAAATGATATCTACATTCTTGGAATTACAATTCTTCCTAAATCTTTATTCATATACACAATATAGGGTCTATAATGATTTTTCAACGTCTCTGGTCACTTTCCGTGAGTAAAATGAGAGTGGTAGTCAACATGATTCACCAACAGGTAGCAACATGATATTAGGGGATCAAGTCAGCTCTGAAGTAGATGATTTTGCGCAGCTTCTAGAATGCCCCCTTCTCAAGCTAATAAAGAGGCTGGATTATTCTTGCATAACCAACCAAGAACTTTTACAGGTTCACTCATTCAAAGCTCTCAGAGCTCTAACCTCTACCAAAAGGAACCTCAGTAGGAACAAGAAAAGGAACGTTACAAAAATCAGAAATTATGTTATTAACACCAGTTAAGAACACTTGAAAAGAGAAAAAGAGAGAGAATGAAGAAAATAAACCTATACGAGAGGAAATAAAGAGAAAACGTGAGGATAAGATCAAAGGAAAAGTTGTGTCAGTAAGACGAAAATTAAATAGTGAGTCTGAATATGAGAAACAGACCAAAAAAAAGTCTGAATGCCCTTGATGTGGATGTTATTTTGATTACTAGGTACAGTGTAATAGTTGCAGTGCATGGTCGCATGAGACATGTTCCGAGTACTAAGCTAGTGGGCCTTACATGTGTGGCCACAATTGATTACAAGAGTCGCGGGCCCTTGGCCGACGCAGTTCGAACTTTTGACCGCCTAGAGTATGCATATTACAATTTTGTACTAAAAATAGTTTCTACCTATTTTAAAAACTTAAGTCAAACAATGTTTGCATATTAAAGGAACTGGTATTTTGAAGTAACTGTTTACATTTTATTATGTTTTTAATTTTAGAATAAAAGTTTAAAGTTATAGCTATTTTTTCTTTAGGTTCGTACTCTTAGCCAAACCTCCTTTATACAAGCTTCAGTTCAAACCGACGCGTTCAAAATAATCGTGGGGGATACGATACGAGGATATCATACAAGTGTGAACATGCCTTTACTTTTTCACAAAATTATTATCTGAGCCATTGAAATGAACTTTTTTTTCTATCGTATGGCACATTTGACCGGAAAGGACTTTGACATGCAGGTTGTCACCTTCTGTGTATACTATTAGCCGCTCTGTTGGAACAAAAAGTTGCCCAGGGTACACCAAAGGAAGTTGTTTACACGTTGTGCCCTCAATGAGATGATGGTTATAATGAATTTGTGGAGCCAAGGTGAGTCTAAACCTAACACAAGCCTAACTAACCAAACCCTGGTGACCATTGGGATTATTCTTATAAAGGAAAAATACCATAGATACTAGCCGGGAATCTAACCCAGAACACCTAACGTTGTAGCCAGGTGCACTGAACACTTCACCATGGGGCCGGCTAAGTGAAAATTTAATGGCGTTTTAAATGGCGTGGCCTCTTGTTACGACCAATTTTGTAAATCCAGTAAAGCTTATATTGCAAGTACTTGCAACCTAATCAACCCTAATGATTGGGTTTCATTTTAGTGGAAAAAATTGTTTTCAAATAGTCCAAATTCATTGTCTGTGCTTTGCTAGAGTTGTTGCGTTACGTGAATTCTGATCACACATTAGTTTATTTACTCCAAGGGTTCAGCCAGATTGACAAGCGTGCGAGTCACTGGGTGGTCAAACTGGCGAGCGAGCGCGGGATTAGCAGATAGCTCTCAATAGTTGTTGACGAGGAGGCAAAGGTTCGAATCTTGTCTCCGTGAACTGAGGCTGATTTTTGACAAACTATTTATTGTTGTGGTTTTCCCATCCTTTCTTATTCTTATTCTTATTTGTAAAGGCCTACTTTGATTATAATATTGAAGTTTTTTTTAACATATTAATTATTTATATATAGGTATTATTTATGGTCTTACCAATTAAATTAGGCCATTAGTAGCAAGTGTGCTAAACATATCGATAATTATATTAAAAAAAGTCAAATATCATGTTGAATTGAGAAGTTTTCCTAGCACTCAATGAACCAACATACAATAATATTGCCCAGCGCCTGTAAGCTAGACTGTACCGGTTCGAGCGCGCGTGCTTGAAAAATAGAACCAGTTCTATCTTTCGAGCGCGCTCGCTCGCTCCAGTCTGGCCATACCCTAAGGGAACGTTACGTGAATGTCAAGTTGATCGTGATCCCGGCTTAATGGTGGCTGGTAGAAATGGAAATGCTCTACACACTACCTCTACATATCCTCTACATACAAACCCCAAGAACAAAACCATTAAATAACAAGTTTATTAAAACGTATACACTAAAAATAATAAGGAAGTAACTTTGTAAGCGTTGATTTATAAAGTTTATTTTTCCACCGCGTCTTATAACCAGTCTTTCACTTAAAATGAAGGGAAGAGAAAGGAATCATTTGGATTTAATGTATCCGCATTTGTGTTGAGGAATGGTTAGAAACTTTTTATCTCTCTCAATACACCTGGTCGAGTTTGAAATACCAACCTTCCCGTCACAGGCAAACCAGACTGAACGATTGGACCTCATAGCTACCGATGCGGGTCATTTTCAAGCTATTCTTTTATTCTGACAAGCAGGTCAGATTCATTAAAATTTGAACATGATGGGTTTTTTTTAATAAAAAGAAATAGAATAAAAATTATTGATTCCCCGTCAACTAATATCGCCACGTGCCTTGAAAAATAGCACTGACCCGAAGGTCAGGATCCTCTATTATTCTGTGTTCGTATCTGGTAGTTCCATCTTTACTACGACGTTCTGAGAGAAGTGAGTTAGCACTAGTATTTCCATCACAAGGAAGAGGGAAGAAAAAATGGCGATATGATCTCTTCCCGATGGCGCTAACAATGTAGACATCTCTTCATTAGAGCCTGCCTCTGTTGATGATGACAGCGCTGAGGCGTTCACCTTGGGGTGTGTCGTGGTCTCGACCAACTGCAAGCCTCCGTCGCAACGCGAACCCTCCAACCCTTCGTCAAGATGTTTACCGGTAGTCGTGAAATAAACAAACCAAGAGTGCTGACATGTGTCACTGTGAGTTGACAAGGAATCGCAAGTCCGAATGAACTATGATTGGTTTGATTATACGTCTATCGCGAACTTTTCTCTCTCTCTCTCTCTCGCTGTGGCGTATTAAGTCCGTCAACGTTAGGCAGGAGGCTAGGGTTCGAACCTGATCGTTTTAATCAAGAAATAGCCCACGCTTTCCCATTCCGGGGCGTATGCAACTTGCAGCACAGCTTCCTGTTTGGTTTAACCAGTGGCGTGTCGTGACCATAGGCGTCGTCACTAGCTATAATTTACTGTGGGGGACGAAGGGGGGACATAACGAACCCATTTTCATATAAAATTTAAAAGATATAAATTATTGTCCACACGAATAATATGTGATATCACCCGATTCGGTGGTCGCATGGTCTAAGGCGTCATTCATACAATAGACTGAATGGTAGATGACGGGGAGATCCGGGTTTGAATCCCAGTCGGGTGTACTGAGGGGAACCTTTCCTAAATGGTTTTCCACTCTCCCTTCACAAAATCCGGGTACATTTCTTTTAAGCTCAACCTTCCTCATCCCTGACAAATTATCGTAATGAGTACATTTGTGTACAGTCCAAACCGGTAGTTACATAATTCCCTGTTTCTTTTACATGACTAATATTATCCCATTTGAGGAGATCATTAGAGGAAGCCCCCCAGTACCTATTCAAGACGTCCACTGGGGTAAGCATAGCTTGATTGACCTTTACTTGTGGATGAGTGGCGTGGAATGGAGTGCAGCCAAGGTAAGTCAAGCTTGTTTTATTAAAGCTTTGAATTGTTCTCAACACTCTGTATAACATCATCTTCATGTGAGGTGTGTAGAACAGGGCCTATGTATGATTGGTCAAATGATGATCAAGTGGGTGACAACATATCATAGGTACCGTTTTAACAAGCTCTTATTAACATGGTAGCGCTCCACGACCCGACACTAGGCTCTACTTAAATGTATTTTTATTTAGCACCGCGTCTTACTACCCGTTCGGGTTATACGCTTAAGGCTCGGTGCACACGGGGGGAATTTCGGTGGAAACTTCGCGGAGCGGAAGACGCGCGTTCTCCGCAAATATTCCGCAAGTTCGAGTGGAATCTTCGCGAACATCCATCTGAGGACTCTCCCTTTTATACAGTCACCATGGATCACACGGAGTGTGTGTTATTTTCTTATTTCCTAATAAAATATATCAAAGAAAAGAAAAAAATGTAAGAAGCATCGTAGATATTGGACTCATCCAATTGTTAGCTGCCGATTAAGTAAGGGTACGTTTTACACCCTTTTTCACGACTTGAGGGAAGATGACGTTAATTTTTTAATTATTACAGAATGTCAATTTTTTCTATGTCCATTTTGATATCAAAAATTGTAATAAGCAAATATTTTTAGTTAAATTACTATGCAAAAATAAAAATATAAATGAGATGTACAAGTAACAGTAACACCGTCTCCGCCGATATTCCGCGCCGAACTGTCCGCCCGTGAGTACCGGCCCATAGAATTAACATGAGATTGGGCGCCCCAAGCGGAATTCCTGCGGAACATTTTCCTACGGGGAGCAGCGGAAGACTAGAGGAGAGATTTCCGCGGCGAAAATTTTCCTCCCGTGTGCACCGAACTATTGGACCCTAGGTATTTTGCCTGGCCCTGCGGAGGTAGCGATGATTCCGCAGGACTTCCTCTCCGCGAAAATTCCTCCCGTGTGCACCGAGCCTAAGCACTAATTACGCTAATGGATTAGGAATTAGGAAGGTTGAATTTAGAGGAAGTGAACCCACATTTGCGTGGAGAAAGAGTGGAAAACCATTTAGTAAAAATCACCCCAGTTCACCCGACTGAGATTCGAACCTTGATCTCCCCGTCCTCGGTAGTCGATCTCAACACGACTAGCGCGTTAGTCAACTACGTCACCGAGTTAGGTACTTAAATGTAATGTGTCACCTAAGCAGTGGAGCGTTCATAAAATTACTTGAGTGGTAGAGGGAGGAGGGGTTAATGCGGAAGCGTGTTGAAGCTATTAACTATGTCTATTTATTCTTCAATTAAAAATTTAAAGGACTTTTTAAAGTTTCCTATGATATACCTAGTGCATATCAATGCTTAAGCTTGGTGTTGTAATGTAGCCTCTTCAACACTTCTTCAGTAATTTGGATTATAGCTGTACTTTGAAAGAGAGAGAAGAGGTCAACTTCTCCGCTTCTTTTTCCTTCTGGATGCATCAACGTCTTTAAGGAAATAATAACATATCATTTTGTTAAAAAAGACAATTTGTTCTAATCGGGAGCTCAAGTGCCTGTAATGAATAACAGTGGCGTGGACTCTAGAACGTTCTATCAAGAACAGATGCAGACAGTGGCGTGTCATGGAGAAAGGATAGCTTGTTAAGACTGTACCTGTGATATGTCTCCCCTAATTTATTCCCCTTCTTGATCAACTATTCATAGGCTATCCTCTACGTACTTCTTTGGAAAAATAACCGGCCCCATGGTGTGGTGGTCAGTACACTTAGCTACCAGTTTTGGGGTCCCGGGTTCTGTTCACGGCTGGTACCTTGGGTATTTTTCTCGAAAAGTGGAATCACTTCAACAGTCCCCAGGATTTGGTTAGTCAGGTGTAAGTTAGGCTTAAGAGTTTCCGGTGGTTACACTCCCTCATACTCACTTTCACCATCATCTCATCGGGACATGGAAAGAGCCTCCCCGGTAGGAATGTAGCATTAGATATATTCGGTGACCTGGTGGTCTAGGGGTAAGGTGTTGGACTTCTGTGCTGGGGCCTGGGGTGCGATCCCCGGTCCCGGTACAGATTTATCTGATTACCAAACCCTTCCTTCACCTCTGACAAGACGTGTATTAATCACATCTTGTGAATGTGGGGAATGCTAGGCCTCCACCGTGGTTCGGATTCCACGTTAAACTGTAGGTCCTCCATTTCATCTCACAATCACCCTACCATTACACATTAGCGTAAGTTCGTATAACCCGAACGGGTAGTAAGACGCGGCGCTAATAATAATAATAATTATTATTATTATTTATTATTATTACTATTATGTTCAGGCATTCCTTGGGCAACGGTACATGAGTACTGGCTAATCTTTCCTAGATCGGGCAAAGCGAGATGTAGCCCAGACGCACAATATTATTAATATTTGGGATATGTGTTTCCATCGATGCCTGGCCAATGAGTGCTCCACTTAGTGTCATGAACAATTCACAGGTAGAATTTAAACAAGCTAGGCTTATCCTGTAAATACTCCACGACACGACACTGGAGTAATTTAAATACAGTGCACCATCATTTTTCTGAAAAGGGGGTTAAAAAAAACTTTATTGTCATTGTAGAAAAAGCAATACTAGTCAGTTTTGATCAATTTTCAGCCCCCTGATTGACAATCTGGCCGAATCTCAACGAGTACCACAATTGTTACATTTTGGGTCTATCCGCAACTCACACTAACCAACCTAAGGTCACAGTATGAAAATGTTGGGATTTAAGGAAACTGCGCTAGTACTCACATGGAGAAAAGATAGAAAACCATTGATGGAGGAAAAAACTTTCGGTGAACCAGGTAGGTACAGAACCAGAGTATTGTAGGTCATAATAAAATTTTCAGACCACTTGTACAATTTTCGTAGAGATTTACTTTAAGAAAATAGGCCTGAAATATTTATTTGCGACCAAAATTGATACCATCTATCAAAAGTTACAGCTGCAAATTACATGATTTTACATAGGAATATGTGAAAAAAGCTCTAGTAACTTTTTTAACTGCTAGATAAAACCCTTTCAGCCCACTTCGGTGGTCCATTGGTTTAAGGCATTACCTACTTTCACAATAGATTGGATAGCCGATGTTGCTGATATCGGGGTTCAAATACTGGTAGGGTGCACTGATTGTGGTGTTTCCACAATGGTTATCCACTTTCCCTTACGCGAATGTGGGTGCGCTTCATCTAAATCAACGTTTTGTTTCGTGCATGATAAAATGATGTTTAAATATGTTTTGGTATGTATTATAATTTATAGTCTCAAAAACAATCGAATGATAATATTGAGTAATGTTAAAAAATAGCCATTTTAACTATCTAAGTATGAGTTTTTGTGCTAATTTTTTTCAAATAAAGGGTTTTGATGTTCATTTTCGCAACTAGTAACACCATACAAATACTTAAGTTAAGCTAAGTTTACATTTTACTGTTTATTTTAGAGTATATTATATTTAAAAATAATTTATGTGTGTACTCCATACATCTTTTCACATCCTTACAAATACAGGAAGTTCATTTATGTTTCCATGTTGATAATTTTGAAAGAGTAATATTTCAAAGTGTCGTAATATTTGAGTAGCACATCTATAGTTTCACATTCTCTCTCTATGTCAGACTCTCACGCTCTCTTATACTCTCTCTTCACACACACACACACACACTATAAAACACTCTCTATATTATAATATTTTATCAATCTCCCTATCCCACTTTATTTCTCTCTCCCACACACTCTTTATTATACAATTTTCTTCACATTATTATCTTTATTATACTCTTCCTATTAAGCTCTATCTAAAACGCTCTCTCTCGCTTTCTCTCAACCACTCTCTCTTTCTCAAACGCCCCCTCTCTCAAATTCCCTTTATCTCAAACTCTCTCTCAAGCTCTATGACTCAAACTCTTTCTCATCTCAATCTCACTATCTCAAACGGTTTCTCTCAATCCCATTCTCTCAATCTCACTCTATCTCAAACTCATACTCTCTCAAACCTAATCTTTATCTCTCAAACTTGCTTTCTCAATTTCTTTCTCTAACTCTTTCTCTCAAACAATCTCTCTCTTAAGAACTCCCTATTTTTATCTTAAGCACTCTCTCTTTCTCTCTCAAACACTCTCTCTTAAACTTTCTCAATCTAATTTTCTCTCTCTAGCTTTCTTTCTCAAACTCTTTTTCACACGCCCTCACATTTTATTCTCTTTCACACAATATCTCTCCCAAAATTTTACACTCTATCTTTCTCACACACACTCTAACACACTTTATCACGCATTCTACCAAACATATTATCTTTCTCTCACACACTCTCATTCACTTTCTCTCCCCCACTCTTTCTCTCACACTCATTCTCTATTCTCACACACAACACGCACTTTTTATCTTCTCCCAGTAGTTTTCTCTTTAGCACACACATACACTCACTATCAATCGCTCACACTCACTCGATCTCTCTCAATTGCTCATTCTCAGTCTCTTCTATTCACTTTCTCATACCTCACACTCACTCTCTCACACTCACTCTCTCACACCCACATTTCTTTCTAACACTCACCCACACACTTACACAATCACACACTCAAACACTTATACTCTCACTTTCACTATCAGATTTTATCACTCTCTCTATTTTATATCATATATAATTGGATAAGCCTGTTTACACTAATAGAAATTGCGAGGAAATGACTTAAAAGAATTTGACAAACGAACACTCATTTTAAAGATTAGTTAATCAAAATGCCGGTAGAAATAGTGGCCTAAGACTAAAACCCAATTTTCCTAGCGAATTTTCCATCTTTCCTTCTGTGTGGACAGTGGTTCATCTCTACAATCACTCTTTGTTTACATCACAATGGAAACCATGATTTTGTATATAGCTGTATATTGGTAAATAAAATATGTATATTTGTCAGCTCAATAATTGTTACTTCTGTGGTTTGGTGCAACGAATAGATAGAGATCTGGGAGAGGGGCCATCGTGTCGTGAAGAGGAAAAATATACGTTTTTATTCAAATTACACACCGAAAACTATATATCAAAGAAAGGTTGATAGCCTTTGAAGAGTAAACTTTTAACTAAAAAGTGAGTGAGGGCTTGGTATATGGATACTTTCCCAATAAAAAGTTTAAAATACATTTTAGTGCAATAATCTGCAGCCATCACTGCAATGATCCACTAGTAGTACTTAAACGTATAACTCGAACATGTAGGAAGAAGTGGCGCAAAAAATAAAACCCTTCTAATGAAAACTGTTTTATACAACAAGCCTGCCGGTCACAGAGTTATAAATCATATTGTGTTTGCAACAGTGGCGGCTAATGTATAGGCACTGCGGAACAGCAGCACCCCCTATTTCCACTTGATATTATCGATAACATTTAATATAATGAGTCATTTTTTCTTTAATTCTTTCTTTATTTTTGTAGTACAAAATATATTCCTTAAGTTTAATTTCAGTACTTCAGTAACCATCACTCAGCTTATGAAAAATATACAAAAATCTTTGTATGGAACTGTGCGCTTCACAGTGGCAATGATGTGGTGTTTGACTGTTGTGCGCATGCGCACATAGGAGGGGTGGTGGGAAGGAAGGCGGGACTGCCAGGTAGAGAGAGTACTGTTGCTCTCGCAGTGCCGGCTCTGGCGTGATAGTGGAAGACTTTTTTTTTTTACTCAGCGTGTGTTGTGCTTAAAAACAGTGTACCATATTCTTGAATGTGATAAAGTGTAGAATTAGATTATTATTCTGCTTCCAGATATTCTATTTGATTCATTTTTTTTTCGGTTCTTTTATTTAACAGAAAGACTAAATGCACTTGTAGTACTTTCAATGGAGAAAAATTTCCTCAATTGTCATCCAGAGATCAAGGAGAAAAATTATTGAACTTTTTGCGCAAATTAAAACCAGAAAAAGGAATTTCATTTTTAAATGAATAGATCAAGTTTGAAATGTAACAATTTAAGTTAAAGTAAGTAAGAAATGGTGTTTTTTTTGTTAAGATTTTATCAAGGTGCTGAATAAATTTTCTTTTTATATTTTTTTTTCTTTTTAAAAATTTTTAAAATTAAGGTTAAAAATTTTCTGGAGCAGCACCCCCACTAATTTTAGCTACGAGCCGCCACTGGTTTGTAATATACTTGTTTTGTGAAAAATACAAAACAAACACGGGTCCAAACTCTACAGTAAAAATAAAGTACAGTGTCCATACAATGTTGATAAACTCCTAATCAGAGTTCACGATAAATACATTTGAGATCGTTCGTAAACATAGGTATAGTGGGACTCAGCTAGGAAGGAACTTCAAGAATATAAAAACATAGATCTTTTTCAATCAATATTGATGACATTTTACTTTATTACTTTTTTTAATCGCTGCGTATTACTAACTGTTCAGGCTATAAGCACATATGATAATTACTCTAATGAGGTAAGAATGAGGAAAGAAGCATTATAGAGGTAAACAACACATTTTTGCATGGAAGGAGAGTGAAAAACCATTTAGTAAAAACCACCCTAAGTACACCCGACTACGATTCGAACCCCTATTTCCCCATAATCAGCAAGCCAGTCGTACAAAAGAGTAACGCCTTAGACCAGAGGTCCCCAAATTGATTGAATGGAGGGCCACATTAGGATATTGAAATTTTCTAGGCGGGCTGGTTCTAAAAAGACACTTACTGTATTCTATATGTATAAATCTTATAAACATAATTAAAGATGACTAGATTTAATCTGTGCAGCCGACATAATTACCACCTCACTGCTCCAATAGAAAAAGTTTTGATCAACAGTCACTTTATGAAACGTGGCTACTGAGTGCTTGGGAGCGTTACACCACAGTTATAGAGCTTGGTGGTCTTGGGGTAAAGTGCTCGCCTTAGGACTCAACTGGGTTCAAACTCAGTTGGTTCTTTGGAGGGGAAGTAAAGCCATTCATCCCATGTCAATTGTGGCATGTAAAATAACTCTGAAAAATGTGAGGAAATACCTTTACTGGCCAATTGGTAGACCCCCTCGCTCTCACTCATAGAAATTCTCGTGTGCTGTTGGTTCGGAAAATGCAGGTTATATATATTAATATACACAACAGTTTGGTTGTTTTATTGCAAGTTTCCAATTCTTCCACCAGCCGCTTACTGTGGTAATTTATTTATTAAAGTATTTTGTATATCACATACAGGAGCAGCATCATTTTGGTAACTGTCATTGAAATTATTTTATTATTTTTAAAAGAAAGTGAAAGTGTCCGCGGGTTGGATAAACACATTCCATGGGCCGGATCCGGTCGCTGGCCGTAGTTTGGAGACCCTTGTCTTAGACTATTCAGCCACTGAAGGAGATTACTATATTATTAGTACTATTCTATAGGTATTGACCCTATCACATGACATAATGAAATGGTTTCGGAACCGTGCACCGCGGCGCCCTGGGCCACCGCGAAATATTCCAATGTTTTCAATTAAATGACAGCCCACGTGGTTTTAGAATCGGACTATCGATGTGTTGATGCGATGCTAGGAAGGACACACACAACCAATTCGATCGCAAAAACTCGCCGATAGATACGACCAAGATGGTTGAGAACTTTCATCAGATGATTCAAAGGAATTAATATTTTTGTCTTGAGATATCGCCAATTCATTTACAGCTGGTAAGCGATCATCCATGGAATATTGAGATATCACCAATTCATTTACAGTTGAAAGCTGGTAAGTGATCATGCAATAAATCTTGAGATATCGTCAATTAATTTAAAGTTGAAAGCTGGTAAGTGATCATGCAATAATTCTTGAGATATCGCCAATTAATTTAAAGTTGAAAGCTGGTAAGCGATCATGCAATAAATCTTGAGATATCGCCAATTAATTTACAGTTGAAAGCTGGTAAGTGATCACGCAATAAATCTTGAGATATCGCCAATTAATTTACAGTTGAAAGCTGGTAAGCGATCATCGAAGGCGTTTTGAGACATCGCCAATTCATTTACAGTTGAAAGCTGGTAAGTGATCATCCAATAAATCTTGAGATATCGCCAATTCATTTACAGTTGAAAGCTGGTAAGCGCTCATTCAAGGCTTGAGAACATATTTACATTTCCACCATAAACTAAGGAAGTTTATAGCGCCCGCGTGTGGAGAAATGACCCAAGTTATTTTGGTTCCTGGCGACGGGACACTCAACGGACATGGAGTTTCGTTGAGGGATTACGCCCAGAGCACACCGGTGGTATTTCCGTATTTGATTTAGTACAACTTATTTACTAACGATGAACAACCATCATGGGGAATATTAGCAAAACAAGCAGCTGTAATATAATTGTGTTCGTAATGTAGTAGTAGTGCAGGTTACAGGTTTCAGTGATGTGTGAATACAGTACGTGTGAGAGATACTTTAGTTTAACAAATTAGTTTACTAAACCTTGATTAAAAAAAAAGTAAAATAAAATACCTTTGCTTTGAAAGTAAAAGTTTCAGGTAAGTGGTTTTATTAAAATATATTTCATAGATATGTTGATAATTTAAAAAATATGCTGGGTTTTTTCAAAATCTAAGTTAGTTTTTTCATGTATACATATATATACACAAAGTAGTTTCTGAAAGGAATTTTATTTTGGTTGGTAACATTTTCTACTACCGAAGCAGGGCTAAAAACAATGACAGTGTTCATTCACGTCGTAGAGTTCGTAGTAGCTACTTCTCTGGTAATTTTATAATATATGCCATCATTCTTTTAGTTTCATTTTCTCTTTATACTGAATTAAGTAAAAAAAACGCTTCAGTGGCCGCGTGGTCTAACGCGCTACTCTCGTGTTAGACTAGACTGCTGAAGAGTGGGAGATTGATTGATGTTCGATCCCTGTCGGGTACACTGAGGGTGATTTTCCCTTAATGGTTTTCCACTGTCTTCCCACGCAAATGCGTGTGTACTCCCTCTCGGTTATAAATCTTCCTAGTCCCTAAACCATTAGTGTAATTAGTACATAAGCGTATAACCTGAACGGGTAGTATGACGCAGTGCTTAAAAAATAATGAGAGAAGAAGCTACCCCTTTGTACTCACGAGGCTGAGTTGAGTGTATCCTTCTCGACAATATTATCATCGTGTTTCCTTAAGCTCGGTATACTTTAAACATTTATTTTTCCAGATTCAGTTGAATTGAATATTTTATAATCAGATAAGAAGTTCGTTCAAGAGCTCGTCTCACCCCACGGATAACAAACATTTAACTTAGGTAAGTAAAACAGCTCAAACCAAACGTCGCCTCTTGGTACGGTTTCCTGTATTCCATATTAAAAACAATGGAATTGAGACCAGTTAAAATGTCTCACCATATGTTAAAAAAATGGAAGTGTAATTATTAAAAAATTTGAAAACTAATAGCTTGATCACAATTTCACTGTTGTCAAATGAAGAATGAAGAAAATGGCATTTCTATTTGTTTTCTAGTTTGAGCGTAATCTTGTATTTATTTTTCCGGTTAATCGATCTTGAGTTGGGCTCTTAATTCATGACTGTACAAATTATTTTTTAAATAATAATATTTGAGAGGTGAAATTAATAATATAGGGTCTACTAAAAGGCTGGGGGAAAAATCTACATTCCCAATATTAGCCTACATTCAATATTTGATCTTGTACACAATTCAATAAATTTGCTTTAACCCTTGTTGGTATTAGTTGTCATGTTCAATGATTTAAGGACGAAAGTAAGCTTACATGAATTCTTTAGGTCCAAAATAGAATGAAATAAATTTATAAACATTGAGTAACTAAGTATGCAAAATATTTCCTTTCGTAAATTAAGCTGGAACCAAGATTGTTGAGGAATGCGTGAAGAACAGTCATATTGTTTGTTGTGACGTATAGAACACAAATATTCGTTAAACTCGACTGTTTGGCTCAGCCCGTAAAATTACTTTGCCATAAAATATTTGAACCTATTTTTCAAATTTTAGTATCTGAAATAATCCTCCACTTGAAAAATATATTAAAAACACATTCTTCTTCATTTTTCCAGTGCCATGATTCAGAATGATATTTTGGCCATCATTTTATGAACATAAATCTGATCAGACGTGCTTACTTTCATCAGACATGCCTTCCAGTAGGGTTAGGGGGGCAGGGAGGTGTAATTGGAACGCAGAAAACACAAGCACAGAAATTGGAAAGTAGCTATATACAGCAGATATGTTTTCAGTTTCGCTTATCGCTACCAGTAAGTTGTATCTTTATTGGAAAATATTAATATGAAAAGGTAGAAGAGTAATATAACAATAAATACACAGATCTCCAACTATACTATCTATAACTTCTCAAAGCAGTTTAAACAATTAAATTAGTCGCCTCGACTGACTATATTGGTATTTATTTAAGTATAATTCAAGCAAACAAATCAATGAACAAATTTTTTACGGTTTCATTATTTCTCCAAGCATAGGTTAAACAAAGAACAAAATACACACATCGTATACTATTTCATCATTTCTCAAAACATAAACTAAACAAAGAACAAAATAAATATATTATTGTATTATCACGGGTACACTCAAAAACGAGATTTGAAATAAAGACTTTTAAGGAGTCGGAACCCATAAAAACAAACATTGTTCCTGAAAATATTGAGCTCTAATTTTTCATCGATCACAAGTTTTTCTATATACTTTGTGAATATGATATAGACTATTAAAAACAGCTGACTACACAATGTTTGTCTCTTATAAGCTATGCCGCAGCGGAACAGACATATGCTAATTTGCTACCGTTCAAAAGAATGGATATGTATTATTATTATTAGCACCGCGTCTTACTACCCGTTCGGGTTATACGCACTTACGCTAATGTGTAATGGTAGGGTGATTAAACCACGGTGGAGGCCTGGCATTCCCCACATTCACAAGATATCTTGTCAGAGGTGAAGGAAGGGTTTGGTAATCAGATATATCTATGCCGGGACCGAGGATTGAACCCCGGCCGCCAGCATAGAAGTCTGACACCTTACCCCTAGACCACCAGGTCACCTGAATGGATATGTAAATAGCACTCTTGATTCATTACGTGATGAACACATAGTTAAACAGGAATAATAGACCCTTTGAGTTTGACAAATATCGAACCATTCTTTTCTCTTTAATTAGATATAATATACCCTCAATGTTATCCAACATTCGCATCAATTAAGCTATAAGTTTAATATATGGTTATTAACTTCTTAATTCAAATGTAAACAATAAATAATGTAAATTTTAAAGGTAAGCTTAAGGAACACTATTGAAAACTTTCTAAAAGGGAGATGTAGAATTGTCACACGGGAAACAAATTGTTTTAAGGCATTCGGGAACAAACTCTTTACTCCTAGGTGACACACACTAACCATGCAACCACTTCCTGCCTCCTAGATGAGGCACACTAACTATGCAACCACTTCCTGCCTCCTTGGTGAGGCACACTGACCATGCAACAACTTCCTGCCTCCTTGGCGAGGTACACTAACCATGCAACCACTTCCTGCCTCCTAGATGAGGCACACTAACCATGCAACCACTTCCTGCCTCCTAGATGAGGCACACTAACCATGCAACCACTTCCTGCCTCCTAGATGAGGCACACTAACCATGCAACCACTTCCTGCCTCCTAGATGAGGCACACTAACCATGCAACCAACCTTGCCACTAAAGACTTAAAATAATAATCTGATGTAAAAATTATGTCAGAAAACTTGGTATTGTGAAGACCGGATTTCGTTTGGTAAAATATGAATGCAGGCATCTATCACTTATTTGTTTGGTTCAACTGAAGCCCTATCGTAAACGAAGAAAACAACGATTAAATTGCACAAGATTGTTACTTCACAGTCCCTCAGATTACTCGGCTGGGATTGAAACTCATCTTGTGTGCGTCAGCGACCGAGTTGATACGAAAACTGTTGGATTCCGTCGTGTATCCTCACTAAACCAACTTGGTATTGAAATGGACCATCTTGTTCAAGTCTGTGAAACTATTTACTGTTGGTCACCATTAGGGGTTGAAGCAGCGTTGTTGTTGGGGATGATAGAAGGGGTTTTTATGAACCCGTGACCCCCCGAAGTAGCACTGATGCCAGACGGATCGTCATACTCTCTGCGTAGGAACTAAGCCAATCTAATCTAAACAGGCGCTTCAATGTTGGTGTACCGTACCTCTGGGAACCGGCATACAGACCAGGCCACCTGTGTGAATGGATGATTCAATATGCGGCCATTTGTGTCTAAAAGAGGACTATGCGATACAATAATAGTCGTATAGTATATAATAGAGGTTCGAATATGCCATAAGTATTGTTTTAAACGATAAGTGATACATAGTGAAACAGTATTTATTCAAAATTCTTGATATTATTTAAGAGGGAAATTGTATGTTTTTTTATGTCATCGGTAAACTAAATATTGTGTTTACGTTAGGAAATATTATATCAAACAAGTATTCAAAGTGGAACATCCACTTGTTTACCATTTAGAGTTTGCAATACTTTAAAGATGACCCATAATCCTTAGTACTATTATACATAATTAATGTATTATGTATTGTGCTATAAGCTATCCCTGCACTTACGTGTGAATCGAGGATTAAGTTAGGTTTTTTTTTAAACTCATTCACACCTAATATGTTTAAGTGGTCTAAATTATAAATTAACAAAGTATACAAAACCTTGTGTATATCTAGTTTATATTTTAAATAGCTATAAAAAATGGTATCAACAGCTTAAACGATCCTACCATCTTAACATTTTCAATATTTATTAAAATATATAAACATTAGCTATTTAAAATAAGACGAGGAAAATGGATCACGTAGAAGATCTTATAAGAGTCATTTATTATTTTAAAAACAAAGTAAGGTAATTTAATAAACGGTAGTCTTTACCTTGAGTTTCTTACGAGTGGCCATTTGTAGCAAACATACTTTTTAGATAGTATTTTATTATTTTGTTATTGTTATTTACTAATTTTACATTTATTGATAACATATATCAAACGTTACACTCAAATATCATATGAATTTACGTATGAATACGTGAAATTAGATCTATTAGCTGTTCTTAGCTTTCAAGATAATATGTCCATTTGTAAGAAAATTGGCATATACTACCTCGATGTGCGTAGCCTATTTTTAAAACCCTTTTCAAATTAATTTCCTATCAAGTTTAAATTTTGGAAAAGGAAGCGCATCTGCAGTAATGCCGTTTTATTACAAGTTAAATTATAAAAATTAAGATAGGGAGGAACTTTTATTAACGACAACAAAAGTTAATCAAATAATGCTCATAGTTTCATATGGTTTGCAACTGTCACTTTTTATTGATATTATCAATAACTAAAATATCAATAATAATATAGTAGAATGTTATCAATTTTACCATTAAAACAAGTTTTTATTTTCTAAAATCTAAAAAATTAATATTTTAAAAATCATTTAGCATCATCATTTTCAAAAGCAACAAAATTATTCATAATTTAGATGTATAACTTATAAAAACAATCCGTAATACTTGTCTTTTAATAATGGAATCTCTCTTTAAAAAAACTGATGGTGTGCCTTAGCAATTTTAGCGCCTTGTTTATTGTGCCGTGAGTTGAAAAAGGTTGAAACTCGCGGTTCAATGTGCATGTTGTTGTTTACATAATGACATATACTCCAAATATAACAACAAACCCAGCTATGTAGTTCCTACCTGTCGTGGCAGAGCGGGGTAGAGTTTGTGAACACACGCACGCGCGCACGCACTGTCTCTCGTACCACGCTGGACCACAGCCTCACGAAGACTGACACACTGGACGCGCGAGAGAAGGGAGAGGGGAGGGGTCAGGCCCGCTGTCCGCACTTCAGACCCCGGTCATCCTAGGACACGCGAGGGACTCGTGCTAGATCAGTATATCGGGCGATAGCTACGGACATGTGTGGCCAGATGCTAGTCCTCAGTCATTTAATATACAGTCAAATTTTCATACAAAAAAACTTTTATCTGGCTGACAGAGAAGTTTCATTTTGATTTGAGTGTATTTAACGTACACTTTTATGAACCGACTAATTATATCAGCACACGACTTAAAAAATATTTGAATCTATAACAGACTCTCCAGCCATTATTTCATTGATGTGAAAGGGGAAACCCACCTTTCATTAATTGATAAGTTTTTCAGCCATGCCGGGAATCTAATCCCGGACCTTTAACTCAGTAGGCAGACATTCTACTGACTGAGCTAAAGTATTGGACCTATAGATCTACTTTCACGCATTTATACGTCAAGTCATGTGATCTGAAAATATTACTTTTGAGAAATAATATAAATACTTAAAAAATAATAACAATAATTGAATAAAATATTATCAATGTTGAATGAACAAAATTAGTTTGTATTTTCTAAAAGGTTCTTCCTGTAAAAGTCATACCATAGTAAGATTATGGTAGAAATGACCATTTATAGAATTAAATATTTTTTTTGTCAACATTGATAACTATTATCAGTATATTTAGACACTGATATTACTCGTATATATAAGGTTGCAGATCACATGACTTGACGTACACATATATGGAGATTTTAGTAACTTTAGTAACTGGCTAATAAAGGTTCCTTTATATCGAAATAGAACTGTGAAGATGTGTTTGTGTGATTCCGCAGGCGTTTATCCTATAAAGTATCAAGCTTACCATGGATTATTCCACTATAGTATATCCTATAATGTAAGGTTATAGTTTAGTCCATCAAGAAAAGACTGCCTGCTACCTTTTAGATCAAATGGAGTGTACATGGAGGATCATTAGGTACAGTAGCCCCATGGCTTCTTTGGTGCTGACTGACAGCTCACAGCTGACAGCTAAAAGCGTTGAAAAGTTATCAGACCAAATTATGTATCCCTACGCCGAACCATATGATCTGCAAAAACATGTGTTTAGCAGCTGTCCCTTCTGACATTCAAAATTAGGTATATACCTAAATGTTGACTGTCAGAAGTCAGCTGTGAGCTGTCAGTCAGCACCAAAGAAGCCATGGGACTACTGTAGAAACTCGTACCAGGAGATAAGATGACTAAACGTAAGGATCATTGACTCTGGTTTTGTCAGGAAGGCTTAGGATCGTATCCCGGACTGGATGTACGGTGGTGTTTTTTCCTAAATGATTTTTGACTTCTCCTCCACGCAAATGTGAGCACATATTCTCTAAATGTTAAACTTTTTTCATCACTGCCTCACTTGAGTGGTTAAAATGTGTATACTTCTAACGGCTAGTGAGACGTGGTAGAGATGTATATATATTTGAGCCAATCTTTACCACCATTCTGACTGATATATGGCCAAATAATTTTTTATTGATTGATGAGAACATACCACAGGTACATTTTAAATTAACTATAACCACCTGTGCTGGCGGCCGAGGTTCAATCCTCGGTCCCGGCACAGATTTATCTGATTACCAAACCCCTCCTTCACCTCTGACAATACATCTTGTTAATGGGGGGAATGCCAGGCCTCCACCGTGGTTCGGATTCCACGTTAAACTGTAGTTCCTTCATTTCATCTCACAATCACCCTACCACTACACATTAGCGTAAGTGCGTATAACCCGAACGGGTAGTAAGACGCGGTGCTAATAATAATAATAATAATAATAATAACTATAACCACTTCAGTGGCCAAACTGTCTAAGGCATCACTCTCGTATTAAACTGGCCTACCGATTACGGGAAGATCGGGGTTCAAATCCCGGTCTGGTTTACTGAGAGCTCTTTTCCTAAATGGTTCCCTAATATCTTTCCATGCCAATGTGACTAGATTACGTCTAAAATATTCCCTTCCTCATACCCAACACATTAGAGTAATTATCACACATGCGTATAATCTGAACAGATAATAAGATGCGGTGACAAAAAAAAACTTTGCTTAGTCTGGCAACACTCTACGCCACTGCCGGAAATGCTTATTAGTTAAGGTACTACAACCTATAAATGCAAATAAACCTTAATTTTTGAGTAAAATATCAAACTCGCACGCCCCTATTAAATAGCCTTCATTTGTTATTATGGTGGACAATCTATGTCGGGGAAAAACACATTTAATGGTGGCCATCTTTCTAAATTGTAAGATATAATAATATTATATTCCACCATAATAACAAATGAAGGCTATTTAATAGTGTCGTGCGAAGCTTCGACTTGGCTTTGAAACAAACATCAGCTTCGACTTCGACTCGAAAAAATTCTGGCTTAGAAGCTTCGCCAATAATAATATTGACAGCTAGAATACTCCATTTATGTTCAATTATAGCCATTCTTTGCTGTTTTGTACACTACAAATTAATATTCATATTATGTAAACAATCTGAAGAAATTGAATTGCATGTTGTGATAATAACTTGATTTGTCGAAGTAAAAGGAAATATTACAAACAATTGTGCAATAAAACATTGTTCAAGAGATTTTAGTGCATAAAGTAAAATAAATAACCACAATATAAAAAAATTTAAAGCATAAAACAACTAAAAGAAAATATTCTAACTTTGATACGGCTTCGAGATTATTTAATATATTCGATTCGAGTTCGCTTCGAATTTAAAAAAGTGGACTTCGCACACATCTACTGAGCTACGGGTGTAATTTTCAAGTCTTAAAGACAAAACGTATGTACTTTTATGCACAATGATATTTTATATCGTTACACGTCTGAAAAATTAGATGTTGTACAATTTTATAGTGGTTTTTATTATATTGATCCAATCCAAGACATAATAATGTTCTCTCTTTGTTTGAACGTGGTGTGATGGCGCCATTCATTGTACACTGAACTATTTATCGATGGTTGCTGTGCACGATATGTTACATCCCATGAATGCTGTGTAGTGTTCATGCGATACAACGAATGCATTCGAGTTGGTAGATTCCATTAAATTTTCCTAGAAAAAAACTTGCAGTCAAGTTCCCTAATATTTTCCAATGCAACCTATGGCTACGTCTACTTAGAATATCAGGCCTCCACCAGTCAAAGAAAATGTATGGTATTTGATCATTTTTCAACTCAAAAGTGTTTAATTTTAAAGAATATCCGTCAGTCGAGATAGAGACATAGGGCCAGTTTCATAGTCAAGTTTAGTACGCCTCAAGTGCGGCGCTACACTAAGTACATGACGACACCTACCTGAACCAGAATGGAATGGGCCAGTTTCCTATGCGAGAACGGCCCATTCCATTCTGGTTCAGGTAGGTGTCGTCATGTACTTAGTGTAACGCCGCACTTGAGGCGTACTAAACTTGACTATGAAACTGGACCATAGAAATGGCTAATAGTTAATCCAGTGAGATTCTTATTCGTCAGTGGCGTGGCTTGTGGTGTTGCCAGGGAAAGCAGAGTTTAGATAACTGTAACTGTGAATAATGTTATCGTAAAACGGTACAATGGGGAGCCAGTGGGTGATAGCACATCAATGGAACAGTTTTAACAAGTGCTGCTTACCCTGGCAACACTCCGCGACAAGGCACTGCTATTCTTAGATTCTAAATATTCTGCTAGAACAAATAGTTCAGATGGAACTAATAACCCGCTTGACGAATTATCCATCTTTATAATCAACACGTCCAATACCTTAGCTGTCTCAGTAGCGTGTGTGTATATTGAGGTAAATGTCCTGGGTTTGATTCACAGCATAACCGAAAAGAAATATAGGTTTAAATGGAAAGCTGGGTACTGTATTGGCTAATTTATAAATCGTGTGCTGATATAATTAGTTGGTTCAGAAAGTTCAGATTAAATACCTCAAATAATAATAATAATAATAATAATTAGCTATTGATGTATAAAAAGCACACATTTAAAACAAGTAATACGTGAACAAAGACATCAGTATTGTTTGGTTTGCTGGTGACGAATAGTTAGATATTCGAATCCCGACTGACAATACTAAGGTGTTTTAATTAAAAAGTTTTCTCTATGAAAATGTGGTTACACTTACTCTATACATGCCTTATTCCTCATTACTAGCACAGCAGAAATGCGGTGCAGTGAAAAATCATCCCAGTAATTAAAACAAGTAGTTTTACTTGCCCTAAAAGTTAATATTTCTATTTAAAAATAAGTTTAAATAAATAATGTAAGCTATGGTTTCCTTGAACGTAATGCTTTTTATTATATTTTGATAAATATATATTATATGATTCATGATTTTTTTATATTAGAGTTTTAGCTCCGTTAATAGCGTCAATAATGAGTCGCAGTTATTAAACAAATATAGAAAGAAGATAGGTATACAAGGAACAGTAATTAGTGCTAAATTTGACCCAAATCCACCGAAAAATGTTTTGATTGATTTGAAAATACTTTATAGTAGTAGGCCTATACTTTAAATTATTTAATCAATATTTCTAATTTGTGTTTGTGTCTTCTATTATAGATTCATATCAACATTTATGACAAACATATTGGATATTTTTTTTTTGTGATTTTGGGTACCCTTGTTTATTGGCGTTGATTGCAATAATGTATATCATGAAACTGGGGAGGGGTGGGAGAAACAGTATGGATCTCAAAGCATGCAAAGATTGTAATAGAGTTCTCCTCCCACGCCAACATCCCTCCGAACCTCCGGGTCAGAGGAGTTTAATTGGTCACCCTTGAACCCCACCATGACGAGCCGTCGTGAAGAGTGGCTGTACCATGAGCCTTCTTCTCATTGGTCAACTGGCTAAAAGAAACTCCTTCATAGAATCAGCCTTTCCAGGACTTGATCGCGTCAGCTGTCAAGGTGGATATGGAGTTTTACCACGTCAGCTGTCAAGGTGGATATGGAGTTTTACCACGTCAGCTGTCAAGGTGGATATGGTGTTTTACCACATCAGGTGTCAAGGTGGACATAGGGTTTTACCACGTCAGCTGTCAAGGTGGATATGGTGTTTTACCACGTCAGATGTCAAGGTGGATATGGTGTTTTACCACATCAGCTGTCAAGGTGGACATGGAGTTTTACCACGTCAGCTGTCAAGGTGGATATGGTGTTTTACCACGTCAGCTGTCAAGGCGGACATGGTGTTTTACCACGTCAGCTGTCAACGTGGATATGGTGTTTTACCACGTCAGCTGTCAAGGCGGACATGGTGTTTTACCACGTCAGCTGTCAACGTGAATATGGTGTTTTACCACGTCAGCTGTCAGGGTGGACATGGGGTTTTACCACGTCAACTATCAATGTGGGCATGTGGTTTTACCAGGTCAGCTGTCAAAGTGTACATGGGGCTTAGTTGAGACAGAAACTGAAATAACATTATTCTTCAGTCTGATAACATTTAAAATACACCGTGAAATCTCATAAACATCAGCTAGTACCAACCTTTGCTTTTGTTTGCACGATCTGAGCTCTTATGCTTCCAATATGCTTGCATTGCTTGGGAAGGAAAGGTCGAGGTTCTAATCATTGCGGAGTGCACTGGGAGTGGTTTAACACATGTGATTTATCGGTTTTGTTCTCCCAGTCCCTCCCATACGCTAATGTGATGAATTTCCTCAAACATAAAAAAACTTTAATTTAGAACCTATAAGTAATTTACAATAATCTAAGAATGTATGGAAGATATTATGTTAGGGTTTGCAACTTAATAAAAACATGTGTGGTTGAGGCCTTTTAAAAAAGACATCGAGGTGGAGATTTACATAAAAATCACAAAACGTCTGAGCTATCACCGAGCTTTACTACAAACCCGAGATATTTGTATCGAATGAAACTCCCCCTGTCCGCAAGTCCTAATATCCACAAGTCCCAATGTAATAAAATCACACAATATCTGAAAGCCACACAATGCTCACAAGTCCCAATGTTCACAAGTTCCGATATCCGCAAGTTTCAATGCCCGCAATTCTCAATATCCACCATTCCCAATGTCCGCAAGCCCCAATGTCCTCATGTTCTAATGTATGTAGGTCCCAATATCCGCAAGTCCCAATGTCCACAAGTATCAATGTCCACATGTCCCAATGTCCATAAGTCCCACTGTCCGCAAAAAAAACACTGTTTTAAAAACCAACGCCCCCACGGGACTACTTGTGAGGGTATTTATCTAAATGCGAAAGAAAACCTCCAAAGCCTCGCCTTGACACCCAAGAGATACAGAGGTCAATCATTCACGTTTCAGCCTCACCCTACAGATAAATACAGTCACGTAGCCATAAAATACTTTTGCTCAGAGGGAGGAATAATCTGTCAGGTTCTGTAATTAATTAAGGCCCTGCTAGTAGGGGGGATTGTCGATTTCTGGCCCAA
Source organism: Timema douglasi (assembly GCA_901482245.1). Classification (NCBI taxonomy): domain Eukaryota; kingdom Metazoa; phylum Arthropoda; class Insecta; order Phasmatodea; family Timematidae; genus Timema; species Timema douglasi. The sequence continues at coordinate 109,924 of CABEEJ010002486.1, forward strand.
ACAATAGAGGCAATTAACGAACAATGGGGGTCCTTAATTGATTGGGAGGGTGGGG